>JANHFL010001335.1:66434-76787 GCA_032468155.1 Oxyrhabdium leporinum
AGGAGGAGGAGGAGGAGGAGGAGGAGGAGGAGGAGGAGGTGGAGGAGGAGGAGGAGGAGGATGAAGATACTCGTAAGATTAAAAAAATCTACAAAAACATACAAAAGAAAAAATACAAAAGAGAATTGGCATAAAAACTAATGAATAGAAAAGAGACGTGAGTCCTTCAGATCATTGTATAATTGATAGAGAATGGATGACTTGATAACCTTATACTAATGGTATTGTGATGCATCACATTGCTTTTTTGCATTAATAATATAAACTTAGAAGAACATTTTTTTCTATCTTCCCTTTAGATTCCAGAGGTCCCTTTCATTTCTGTTATTCTGATTCAATTACCAACATCTAGTAGATTCAAATCTCATCTCTACAGCAGGGGACTGAAGGTTGGTATTCAGTTATGGCATGCAATAGGCAAATATTAAGGCTATGTGGACGCCACCTGACCTGCAAATCATTTCCCATTCTAATCTCTGTTCATGATGAAATGTTAACAATATTTAATGTATTAATTGTCTTCGGCATTTCGCTATTTTCTTCTAGAGTAAAAGACAACCTACATAGCACTCCATTCTTTAGATTTTCTTTTCCCACTACAACCTTCTAAGAGGTAGATAGGGTGGTCATTGGTCATTGTATAAGGGAGGGAGGGAGAGGGGGAGAGAAAGAGACAGAGACAGAGACAGAGACAGAATCTTTTTTTCCCCACAAATTGTGACCCTATCCCCTTGGGTAATAGTTACTTTGATCTCTCCAAAGACACTACTACTGTATGCCAATGATCATGAGGCATCAAACAGCTGTTGTTGTTGTTGTTGTTGTTTTAATTAGTGTCCAGAACTTATTCACATTTCCTGACAGAACAATTAATCTGTGGAATAGCTTTCCTTCAGAAATTGTGGATGCTCCATCCCTGGAGGTTTTTTAGAAGAGATTGGACGGCCATTTGTCTGAAATGGTATAAGGTCTTTTGCTTGAGCAGGGGTTATCTTCTAAGGTCCCATTCAACTATGTTATTCTGTAATTTGTCGAGATCACTTCTGAAGATCAAATTGTTCTGCAAAAATTCATATAAGCTTAAACCATTTTGCACAAACATTTGCCTAAGATCTTCTCTTTGCCTACATTGCTCAATCACCCCAGAAACTCCAATATACTAGCCAGGATATTCTTGTTGTCACAATCCAGCAATTGGTTTGGGTACATATCATCACATTTATTGACATATTTATGTGCCACCTTTTCCAAATCATGCTCAGAAAAACTCACTAGTCAAAATACATACAACAACAATGCAGCCATACAAGAAGCACTTTTTACAAATGGTAATTAAAACGACCAGAGATCCACAAAAACAAATTACAGATATTATGTCAATATATTTACACTGCTTCTGGATATCATGGACTAACTTTTGGGATGAGGGTACAATTTGAGCATATCTAATTATATATGACTGTCATATGGAGGCCAGTAGAATTTATAGCAGATTTTTTTTAAAAAACCATTAATAGTATTATCAAAAGGATTCCATCTTCTACTCACATTTAAAACTGGATAAAGGCCACAATATACTTACATTTTTAACTTGGATTCAATTCCTGTAATTTATTCTGCTAGGGATTTTGTCATTAGGTTTAAATAGTAGGTTACAGTTGTTTCTTCTAATAAATGCATATTAACAAACTGAAGTTTTATCTGGGTTCTTTAAAGCTAGGTAAAATCACATTGAATTCACGTTCGGTTAGCAGAGTTGTGTCCCCATGGCTGTGTGCTCTTTCCATTACTCTTTTCTCTCTGAACCAAGGACTGCATCTCAAAGGATCCCTCTTGTAAAGTACTGATGTTTGGATATGATACAACAGTCATCGGTCTCATTCAAGACTGTGATGAGTCTGCATACAGATGGGAGGTTGAACAACTGGTCCTGTGGTGCAGACAGAACAATTTGAAGCTGAACGAATTTAAAATTGTAGAGATGATAGTGGATTTTAGGGGAGCACTCCTATTCTACCATCTCTTACAATATTAGACAACACCATATCAGCAATAGAGACCTTCAAGTTTCTGGGCTCTATAATCTCCCAGGACTTGAAATGGACGCCTAACATCAGAACCATCATTAAAAAGGCACAACAAAGAATGCTCTTCCTGCATCAACTCAGAAAGTTCAGACTCCCCCAGGAGTTGTTGATACAGTTCTACATCTGTTGATACAGTTCTACAGAGGAATTATGGAGTCTGTCATTTGTATTCCTACAACTGTCTGGTTTGGTACATCAACTAAACAGGACAGGTACAGACTTCAGTGCATAGTTAAGACTGCAGAAAAAAACAACAACTGCACCCAGCTTGCTTTCCGTTGAGAACCTATATATTGCATGAATCAGAAAGAGGACTGAGAAAATATCTACAGACACCTGACATCCTGGACATAAACTGTTTCAACTTCTCCTCTCAGGACACCGCTATAGGGCATTGCATGCCAAAACAACTAGACAGAGGGACAGCTTTTTCTCCTTGTGCCATCACTCTGCTGAACACCTAATCATCAGAGAATCGTCTTATGTTTAAGAATACTTACCTATGCAGTATGGCTGTATTACTGTTATCCTTCTTGTCTTTCCTACTACCTTTTCCTATTGATACCTTATATTACTTTGTTGTTTGTATGTATGCTGAGAGCTTATGCACCAGAGACAAATTCTTTGTGTATGCAATCACACTTGGCCCATAAAGAATTCTATTGGATTCTATTTATACCTTAGGCAGGCAGGCACTTCACTACACAGCTCTGCAAGTTTTGAGTAACTCATTTGGAATTAGAAGATAAAAATCAGAAAAGGGGAAATTGCTTTTATGTGCACTTTTTCATGTGCAGGCCCCAAAAGATCTCATCACATCCTCTCAATAAGTTATTCAAGACTCCATGATACGACCCACCACATGCTAAATGGCTGAAAAAAGATCTCAAAAGTGTCCTTTTCAATTATGTCTTTTATTTCATGTTCAGTAGTTGAAAACAGAGGGTGTTCAGTCCCTGATGGGACTGAAGGATGCTAGCAATGGTCTTTACACCTGCCACTATTGTTGAAAGCATATAAACTCAGCTGACAGATCTCTTGAATTTGCCTTCAAGATAGAAATAGTGACATTCTCATCTAAGCATCATAAACACATTCTTCTGCTTTAGCCTCCCTGCCTCTTATGTCACTTTTATGCTGACACAACTCAGTAGATTGAGTGTTTGATCTGACAGTGAATTATTTAAAAAGATAGACAGTTTGACCAGAAACAAAGAAGAAATCAGCAGATGATAATTTGCATGCAAAACACAAATTCATTAATCTTAGTTGAATGATTAATTTTATAATAGTTCTGTTTTTCCCCTTGGCCCTGAGCTGGTTTGAGGTACATCAGGGAAGATATTGTTTAGATCAAATTTTACACAGTTTGACACATTTACATATACATTAAAAATCTGAAAAGCAATAATAGAGGGGTCTTTGGTGCTCTCTAAGCTTGATTGTTTTGGGGTTTTTTTTGCAAATGTTTCATTACCCAAACTAGGTAACATCATCAGTGATGTCTGCAAGAAAACAACCAAGTCCAGAGAGCACCAAGAACTTCTCATTTCAACCCTGAGCTACAAATTTTCTCTTTATTGGAATAGAGAAATCTCATTTCTTAAAGCAAATCATAGAATCAAAGGGATAGAAGGAATTTCGGAGATCTTCTAGTCCAATCCCTTGCTCAGGATGGGAGACCTTTATATAACCCATTCAAATGGTTGTCCTGTCTATTCTTGAAAACCTCCAGAGATGAATCACCCACAACTCCAGGAGACCAGCTATTCCATTGACTAATTGTTCTCTCTGTCAGAAAATTTCTTTTTAATTCTAGGTTGGATCCCTCTTTAATAAGCTTCCAGACACTACTACTTGTCCTACCCTCAGATGCTTTGGCCTGACCCTTTCTTCCCTGTGACAATGAGAGGAACATACTGGGAATCTCTGGTTTATTAGATTCATGAAACAAAATGCAATCTCTTCCAAATTAAAGAGAGAATGGTAAAAATTATTTGATGCTACCATGAACTTCTTCACCTATCAGGTGTAGCAATACTTCAAATTGAGCCATTTTTGTCACTTTGCTCTAGAATATGGCCACACTGTTAGTTTACTAGCAAGGTGGAAACCTGCAAGCAAATAGACATTATCAGCTATAGGTCCTTCTTGGGGGAATTCCACTTAAGAATGCAATTAATTCAATCAATAGAAAAGGAACATAAAGAATTCCATTGTTCCACAGGCTCTTGCTTTTTCCATAAGCAATGGGAACTTTATAGCTAATGTGTTTGTTTTCTAAGAAAAAAACATACAAAGGACACAGATTTACTACAACAAGTATCCAGCTTTTCTAAGTTCCTCTGTTGTATTAGCTGCCATAGAATCCATTAATATCAGAACCTCGATATATCATTTTGAAAACAGCACCCAATCCTGTATTATTATTTTTTTGTAATCAGCAAAGTTTACTTCTCCAGTTTAGATTTCAACAAGGAAGGAATATATTCTGATTCCAAATTTAAAATATAACTTTTCAGTTCTGCACTGTACCTGGTTTAATATAACATACAACAGGCATCCTTTCTATCTACACATTTTAAAGATATATTCTCTCTATTAATTCTACTTAAGAGAGGAAAGACACAGCAATGTATTAATAGACCATATACTTTAAATTCAAAAAATCCCAAATTCAATTCCTCACATATCTAGGACAGAACCAGCTTGTCTTGGAAAATCTGGAGAGCCACTAGTGAAATTCGATTTTTATGATCCTATGATTTAAAGTTAATAGAATGCTCTTTGATGTACAGCTTCGTTTTTTATATTGTGACAGTTGTGACTCCAAGAAAGCTGAAATAAATTGACTCTGACTCTTTAAGTAAAATGCATCTTATAGGATTAGATCTTTTTTCTGTTTGTTTGTATTAATTTTAAAATCAGACACAGCTATGTCTGAATACCAATTTTATTGGAGCCACTGTGAGGTTAAACCAATTTGTAAAGAAAAGGATTCGATTATAGCAAATGTGCAATTTTAGAAGGCAAAATAAAATAGGTTTTCGTATTTTCAGCAGGTAAAAGATGGAACAAACGAAAAAAATATATATAATGAGGTTGATGAATGCGTATGAAAACTATGGTATCACATGTTTCATTGCCGTTCCTATTTTTACCAATATGTGAAAGAATGAATAAAAATTTCATTCTGATAATCTTGGCTTTTCATTTTCAAAAAGAACATAAACCTCAAGGGCATGCATTTAAACTTATATTAATTTGAAAGCCAATAGATGGCTTACATTCATTTGTATTGAGGATATGTTTTATTCCAGCTGTGTACAGCATTTATACAAGAATTAGCACTCGGCACAGCATAAATATCATATAGTAATAGCACTTAAATTTATATATCACTCCATAGTGCTTTAAAGCACTCTCTAAGTGGTTTACAAAGTCAGCATATTGCCCCCCAACAATCAGGGTCATTCTCTTACCGGCTTCGGAAGGATGGAAAGCTGAGGCAATCTTGAGGCAGTCAGAACCAATGAGCAATGAGTTAGCCTGTAATACTGCATTCTAACCACTGCACCACCATGGCTCTTCATTCATTCAAAGGGTGAACCTCAACCTCCACAATGTCGGTTGGGAATGAATTCAAATATATATATGGAGAGAACCAGGTTAATTGTTGTCTTGCTTTCTCCCTTAAGCTTCCTGGGATAATTCTTAGGCATGTTACTCCTTAAGTCTCCTCTTTAATCTTGGTGATTTTGTATCTGTAATATAAAAATAAGCTATTGTCTCACTCTCCTACATAGCCAAGCATGTAGACAACCAGTGTGGTAGAGCGGTGAAGGTGCTGGCCTAGACACCAGGAAGTTGTGAGTTAGGACCTCCTTTGGCATGAAAGCTGGTTAGGAGGACTCTGGGCCAGTCACACATTCTCAGCCAAAACCACCTCACAAAGAAGGAGGAAAGAATACAAGATATGTTCACTGCTTTGAGTTGACTAAAGTTTGTGTATGTATGTTTGTCTGTGTATGTCTGTATTCACAGAAATGAGTTTTGGTATGGTCAAATGACTTAATCATTAAAGATTCTATTTCTATTTCTATTTCTATTCCATTCTATTCCATTCCATTCTATGTTCTGTTCTGTTCCGTTCCATTCTTTTCCATTTTATATTCCATTCCATTCTGTATTCTATCCCATTCCATTCCATTCCTTTCCATTTTATATTCCATTCCATTCCATATTCTATTCTATTCTATTCTATTCTATTCTATTCTATTCTATTCTATTCTATTTCATTTCATTTCAATCCATTCTATTCCTATTCCATTTCATTCCATTCCTGACTTTACTCACCTCCATTTCTATTACCAAAAAAGATCCGGAAACTCACTAAATTCAAGACAATTCTTTTGACATAAATTACCTCCACGTTCACCCCTCTTTGACTTGGATCACCACTGATTTGCATGAGACATTTGTTTTCCAACAAATTTGTTATCTAAATTTCTGTGGCCACAGATAATGTGTGTTTGTGCTAGGCTAGATAAGGTTTTACTTTCTTTCCTAGAATGTACATATTGACTTACAATTAAAAACATGGATGTGCACAGGTAGGGTTTTTTCTTCTTATTACACTGAAATACTTGCCTGGGGGATCATTAAAACATTTGCAGCAGCTGCTTGTTTCTTTAGGGAAACTATTAGATTGAATTAGGCAAAAAAAAAATATGTTTCATTTTTATAACAGCTTAATGCTCACCATAGACTTCTCTTTTCCATAACCGTATCTAACATTTCCAACAATTCTTGATAGGTTTCTGCTTCTTTATCCTCATGGCTGTCTAGTTGTGTCCTGATCAACAAAGAACAGACCAGAACCAGGTTATTGATGGTCTGATCAATGAAGAATAGAGAAGAAATATGTAAACTCTTCCTTGTTGACCAATATTCTTTTTTAGCTGTGTATAGTAGCATCTGCAAGATATTTCTTTCTCTGGGCACAATAAGAATATATCTGCTGAACGAATCTCTGCATTGGCATCAGGAAGGGTATCCGGCCAGTAAACACTCTGCTAGCTCCATTCAGTTGCCCAGACTCCACCCCACAAGGGATTATGGGGTCGTTAAATGAAGATGATGATGATAGTAGCATCTGCAACTTGCTGAAAAGAGAACAAAAAGATGACCTCTGCGCAATGATACAACTACACAATGCCATGTTTACATACTTTTTGTGTCCCATATAAGTATATAATATAAATCACAGCATTTACACTATATCATGTTTAGGTCATCACTTGTTCTTCTTTGAAAATAGAGCCATGACTAAAACTAATCAAATAATATACATTGTATTCATAAAAAATGGACAATTAGCCTTAGAAGAGATAGCAATAGCAATAGCAGTTAGACTTATATACCTCTTCACAGTGCTTTACAGCCCTCCCTAAGCAGTATACAGAGTCAGCATATTGCCCCGAACAATCTGGGTCCTCTTGAGGTAAACATGCAGAGAACATATTTCAATGATTACTTTTTAATATCCGCAGTAGCATTTTATCTAATGATGAAATTAATGGATAAATATGGAGATGTAACAGAGTGTGTAAATGTGTATGTTAAAAAAGACCTTGAGAGATGGAGTGAAGAAATGCTGCCTAGAGAATAGTCAGATAAGAGAGGGCGTATCCCACAGCTGCATAATGGGCAGAGAAAGAGGCAAAAGAAGGAACTTTCACTATCTTTTCAGATTGTAAAAGAAAAAGAGCTTGCGTCCTTTCAGACTTGCAAGGTTCTTTTGATGTAGCTTTACAATAAAGTAGAATTAGCTCATCTGGTCATGTATCTTGTCTGCTCTACCTGAGAGAGCTGGCAACATGTGAGAATGGTTTATTACATGTCGCAGGAGCTTTCCTTTTAGCGTGTAGACAAGAGCTTCATGGCAAGATGACATTAAGTACATTGTGTTTGCCAGAGTAAATGAGATCCTCTTTCAAATGATCAGGCTGAACCTCTTGCTGGGTTGAAATGACCTATCCTTTCATTTTCACCATTGTATTTCCTAATAGATATTCTCTTTCTTTCCCTTTCCCTTCCCTATTTGATATCTTGAATACTTCCATAGAAAATTAGACTGTATCCAGTTCTATCACAGTCAGTGGAAAGTTGGTAGGAAAATTAAAGCAAGAGAGACACCTTGTGGCCTAACAACTTTAATTCATTTCAAAAATTGACATTCCTTTAAGAAGGCTGCATAGGCATTTTCGTCTTTTTTAATTTAGCTTCATTCAGAGAAAGGCTTTTTATGATGTTTCACCCAACTAATGATTAGATAATGTATCTTTGTGCACTAAGCCTCACCATTGTATGACTTTTCCTATTTCCATAGCCAGTTTCAAAGGTGCTTTTTCAAGAGGCAACTGGACTTTTCTTGTTTTTCTTTGAAGATGTTTTGTTTCTCTTCCAAGAATCTTCTTCAGCTATTCTTGAAAGAGAAGCAAAATCCCTTCAAAGAAAAACCAGAAAGTCCAGTTGCCTCTCAAAAAAGCACCTTTGGGACAACCATGACCTGGATGACTGAGAATCTCCATAGACATTTAGCTATTTGCTTTGGAATGAACACCCTTTGAATGGTGCAGGAGTATGAATGGATTTCCAGGAAAAATTGCAGACTACAGGAACCATTTATACTTCAGTTTGAGATGGCAGGCACTACTCAGGTGACCTTAGGACACAGATGAACCTTGAAGTGGCCTCAACTCTCTAAAAGAACGCAAATGGCCAGCTGTCTGCAAGGAGTATAAATTCTTCATTCCCCACCATCCAGTCAGAGCTTCTTGGATGAGAAGCGAAACGTCTTTAAAGAAAAACCAGAAAGTTCAGTTGCCTCTTGAAAAAGCACCTTTGGGATAACTATGACCTGGATGACTCCATAGATTTCCATAGCCAGGGCAAGTGGATAGCCTATTGTTATTCCCTGTATAGTGCCAAGGGAATCAGAATGTTATGATAAGTAATGATTATGGATTGAGCGCTATTTACCATATATAAAACCCTTGACTGCCTTGATGTCTTTTTTCAGTTGCTAGAAAGCTGGCATTGGGTGTAACTAAGTATGCTTGGCAAGTCCCAAAGGTGCTTTTTCATGAGGCAACTGGACTTTCTGGTTTTTCTTTGAAGACATTTCACTTCTCATCCAAGAAGCTTCTTCAGCCTGGCGAGGTTGAGAGGAAGAGGAGGAGAGAAAAGAAAAGGGAAGAAATAGATAAGATTGATGGAGAAGTTCAAGGAAATGATTGGTGTGTCTGGTAATCATTTATCCATACTGTCATAACAATGAACTGCTTGAACTCTGTAACATTTGAAGGCATAGACTCCTGAAATCCTGCAACAAAAATCTATTTTGTTTTAGATCTGGCCCTTCTGCAAGGTTTACATCTGGTCAATTTTCATGGGATTTAGTCTTGGCTACCCCAAAACATTGGATTTGTTTTTCCTTATCCATTCTGTTATACCCTTGTTTTTGAAAGCCTCCATTGATGGAGCACCCAAAACTTCTGAAGGCAAGCAATTCCTTTGGTTGATTGCTCTCAATGTTAGGAAATTTCTCCTTAGTTCTAGGTTACTTCTCTCCTTGGTTAGTTTCCAACATTGTTTCTTGTCTTGCCTTTTGGTGCTCTGGAAAATAGTTTGACCCTTTTGAAGGAGCCCCTTCAAATATTGGAACAGAACATGTTACCCCTAGTCCTTTCATTAGATTACACATACCCAATTCCTGTAACCATTCTTTGTATGTTGGATTTAACAACACCCATACAGTTCCATATTTTATCTCCTTGTCCAGAAGCTGTAGAGGTTTTGTTTTGTTTTTGCAAACTTGATATGAACATCAATGTTATTCTTGGTGACTGCGATTTTCTGCTTTGTTACTCTCTCACAAGTTATCTTCATATTCCATGATTTCTGTCTGACAGAGCCCTTGAACGTGTATTTTAAGTCAAGCCAAGAGAGGCCTTTAAATCATTCAGTATTGTGAGGTTATTTGTAACTCTCTTGGGAGTAATTTTGTCATGATGGCCTCTCTTGGGAAGACCCACTACTGTTCCAAAGTCCTTCATTTTTTTACTGTATGGGACAAAGCTTATAAGGTAAGAATTAATTGTTTTCAGCTAGATCTACTATGTAAACACGAATCAGATGTTTCCAACTATCAATGCTAGGAAAAAGATAGAGAAAAGAATAGATTCAAAAGTCCAGGAGAAAA
>JANHFL010001335.1:86124-105689 GCA_032468155.1 Oxyrhabdium leporinum
TGAACCGCTAGATTGAATCAGCAGAAGTGGCCTGCAGTTCAACACTCTAACCACTGCGCCACCTAGGCTCTATGGTTAAAAGCAAAAATAATCTTCAACTCAGGTGCCATACAAAACTTTCTTGAAGCATATAACTTCAGAGGGATGTGAAGACCTGGCTTGGGAGAAGAGCCAAGTTTTCGCCGCGCTCTGGAAAGCAAAAATAGTACACATTGTTGGAGTCATAGGTAGGAAGCTATACCAAAGAGATGAGATGGCCATTGAAAAGTATGCCACCAAGGTCCCATCAGATGGCAACATTTAAGGAAAGGGACCTGGAACGCACCCATCCAGGGGACCTAAAGAATTTATCTCAAAATTCCCCTCAAAATCTCCTTCTTGGGCTCTTTCAGTGCAATTCTGCAAATAATGAGTTATGTGAAGACATGTTTGAAAATAATGAATATAAAGTAGAAACTTTGTAATCCAGTTATTACAGGGGCTTCTGCAACACTTTCAGTGTCATTAATATCCATGTATTTCTTTTGAAAGCCAAGGCCATTTATTACTAGAGAGAGCATATTTGTCAGGATATGGAAGCTTAAAAAAAACACCATTAACATCTTGGTCCTTTACATGTGAATGGTGTTTGCTAAAAGCAGGCCTTATGTGCTTATATTTTGTTATAAATCTACAACCATAAATCACAATGCTTTCTTGAATGTCAATATCTCTCCTGAGTTAACATTAAACAACTGATTTCTATGGCTTTGTTTGTTTGTTTTTTTACCAGAGACCTAACAGATGGAAGAAGCAATTGAAGACTTCAAGCCCAGAAAAATATAGATCCCTCCATTGGTAGAACATGGACCAAGTGAGAATCAAAGACAAATTCAGACTGATTGACAATGAAGAATCTGAACCAGAAGTGTCCAAGTCGCTTGTGGGCTAAACTATGATTAATGAGATAGAAAAAAAATATTCCTAATCCATCCTTGAATGAAGCTAATAGTGTATAAAGTTGATACAAAGTATTCTTTTCAGATAGAATAATTATATAATTTGCCACTGAGAGAAGAGGTCAGTAGTTCTTCATACTTGATTGAAGTGATTGAATCCTTTAAAAAAAAAAACAGCTAGAATCCCAAGATTTGAGAACCTCATTGAAATTAGGATTTTGTTTTTAACTGAATAAATTGCTCCAGGGAAGGGGAAGGGGAGCAAATATCTGAAAGAAAGGCCCACTTTGAGGATGATTTCTCTTTGAGACTCATTCATTCAAACAGCAGCTTTGGCTGTATAAGTCACCCAGGAGACTGATGCTGGTGGAAGAAATGTTACTATCAAATTGTCAAACCTGTAAAAGGAGAAATGTGTCCTTGAAAAGAGTCCACAGCTTAACTTTATTCAGCGCCTCGCCTAGAGGGAAATTTTCAGAAACTAGATGTTCTCTGGTAGTCCCGCTAAATTGTCTCTGTTTGTGATATCCCCTGATTTTATGGTTCCTGTAAAATCCATCTCGCAAATCAGTCAAACACTTCAGTTACTGGATACCTGCTTTTAAACCCCAGATTGATAGGGCTTCGGTCCTTTGAACGCGTCAGCACAAAATTTGTAAGGAAGTCTCCATACATAAAGTTTGTCACATTATTCGATGAAGCAGTTCATCTGGAATATGTTTCATCTCTTTAGGGTTACAGCAAGAATTCTTTTTTCCCTTTCTTTTTTAAAGAACAATGGGTGCCACTTTACCCTTACAAGTTGCATACAATCTAAATAAGAGATTCTGGGAACTTTATACTTTTACCCTGTATTTGTGATATTGTATTTTTTTTTTACAGTGTTACTATTTAAAAAAAAATCCCTAATGGACTTTTGGGTTTGTTTGTTTGTTTTTTAGCCTTTTAGTCAATACTGGTGTTTTAGAAGTGATTTGCCATTGCCTCCTTCCTAGGGCTCAAAGGGAGTGACTGGCCCCAAGGTTATCCAGATGGTTTTGTGCCTAAGGTGGGACTATTATTTAGTCTCCTGATTTTCATCTGGTACCTTAACCACTACATCAAACTGGCATTCATAGATTACTTTTATTTTGCCTTATTTTAAAACAGGATGAGTATGAATAACACCTTTGAAACCAATAGATCTACAAAGATTTTCATTTTTGTATTCTGATATGACATTGAGTAACTAAAATGATTATGAAAAAAATGGTGTTTCGGATTATTGTATTATTCTGCAAATGATAATTATACTTAATGTTAGCTTTTATTTGAACTCCCCTGACTGTTACACAATTAGAAAGCAATGATGGGGTGTTTTGTTTTTTTTCAAGAAAATGAATTATATTAGCGAGAATTGTATTCATTTTTTGTATTACATTACAAACAGAAAAAAAACATTGTTTTCCCCATCATGTGAATTAGCACAAACATTCATACTAGGAAAATGTATGCCCATGAAAATGTATACCCAATATTAAAGCAGTCAGTATTACAAAAATCCCAGATTAATGAAGAAATGAGATTTTTTTTTTTTTTAAAAAAAAACAAGGTTAGAAAAATGAGAAACTCAGCAAAACTCAGCTTCATTGATTATTGCTTTCCTAATCATTAATGTATAGATTAAAAACTACAAGTTTTGAACTGATGGAATTTTGTTAATTTGTGAGCTTCAACAGTATGACACAGTAAAAAAGACAGATCATGTAGTTTATCCGGTAGGAAGAGTTGGAAGCTAAAGCTTGGTGAATGATGTCTCTCTGATAAAGCCTTCCTTGATGATCCTGAAATCTTTGCCACAAAAATATATCACAGGATTTACATCTGGGAATAAAAAGCTATAGTTCTTTCACTTGGTCCTTTCTTGGACTCAGGTTTAAGTGAACTGATGTAATGCTGGAATACAGAACAATCTGCATTTTTGTTCGATGGATGGATGGATGGATGGATAGATTGATGGATTGATTATTTTCAATGTATATGCACCCTAGGACTCTAGGAAGTTCACAAAGAAAACATAAAATAATATAACAATAAGAACAATACAAGAAAAGCAAAGATTGTACTACTGGGGAATAAAAATACACCCACTGCTTTGAAAAGGGCCACACCCACTCTAGCCAAAGGCAGGGCAAAGAACTAGGTGTTAAAGCCCCTCTGACATGCCACTAGGGTGGAAGTCACCCAAATCTTGGGTGGAATCTCATTGCTGAGGGCAGGTCCTGTGGTAGGGACAGCATACTTCCAGACTCCTGATAGATGGCGTTGTTTAATTGAAGAATCTCAGTGGGTGTCAACCCTGCAATTAAATTGGATGGACAAATATTATTGGGGATAGGTGGTTCCTCAGATAACCACCCCTATATAGAGCTGCTATATAGAGCTTTATGGATAACAACCAGCACCTTGAATTGTGTCAGAAAGCTTCTGCAGAGCAGAAGTATTACATCACAGAACAAGACATGCCCATCATTGCTGCATTCTGGATCAGTCAAAGCTTTTGGTGAGTCTTTGAGGGCAGTCTCATGTAAACACATTGTAGTAATCAAGCCGAAAGTTGACCAGGGTATGAGTGACTCTCTGAAGGCCTTTCCAACCCAGGAAACAGCACAACTGGTACAGATAAAGCTGTGCAAAAGCCTTCCTGGCAGCAGCTGCCATGTGCTCATTGAGCAGGAGCTGTGAGTCCTGGAAGACCCTTATGATGTGAAAAACTCTTGAATATGAAAGTATAACCTCATCCTTATTTAAATATGAGGATATTCCCAGACCTGACACATCCACTTGGTCTTGATAGGATTGAGTCAGAGATGATTCCTCTCCATCCAAATCTGCGTAGCTTCCAGGTTCTGGGACAGAGAGAAAGAGGGAGAACAACAATGTATAAAACATTATTCCCAATCTTCAGCTCACAGGGTTGTCTCAGAAGGATATCATTATTAAACTAAAAACCAGTGAAAGATTAAGGAACACCTGGATGGATGCACTACCATTAACAAGTGTAACAGTACAAAATCTTGGCCTGCCTCCGACTAAACTCTAGATGATCTATTAGTGGTTCCAATGGCCTTTTTCTGAATACACAGAAGAAGTAAGATCTCTCTCTTTCAGATCTTCCACAAAGTTCCCACAATTCTCCACATCTTAACACTGCCAAGTTTGGAAATAACCAGTGATTTGCATCCTGTTTTTTTTTTCTAAGAAGCTTACATGGATAACTCTACATGGGGGGATATATCATGGCTAGATCACAGTAGTGATTATGACGTGCTTTCCTCATTGCCATTCCTGTTTTGAACTCAGATGTCTCTTCCTCCTGTTTCTCAAGGTTATTCTCATAGTCCATTACAGTCTCTCACCATCTCACTAAGTTAACAGAATAACTGAGTTGGAAGGAACCTTGGAGGTCTCCTAGTCGGTTCTGCTCAGGCAGAAAATCCTATACCACTTCAGACAAATGATTGTCAAATTTCTTCTTAAAAACTTCCAGTGTTGGGGCATTCACAACTTCTGGAGACAAGTTGTTCCACTGATTAATTGTTCTGGTTGTCAGGAAATTTATCCTTAGTTTTAGGTTACTTTTCTCCTTGATTAGTTTCCATCCATTGCCTCTTGTCCTGCCCTCAGGTCCTTTGGAGTATAGCTTGGCTCTCTCTTTGTGGAAACCCCTGAGATATTGAAACACTGCTATCATGTCACTTCTAGCCCTTCTTTTCATTAAACTAGACATACCCAATTCCAACAACTGTTCTTTATATATGTTTTAGCCTCCAGTCCTCTAATCATCTTTGTTGCTCTTCTCTGCACTCTTTTTAGAATCTCAACATCTTTTTTACATTGTGGTGACTAAAACTGGATGCAGTATTCCAAGTGTGGTCTGACCAAGGCATTATAAAGTGGTATTAACACTTCATGTGGTCTTGATTCTATCCTTCTGTTAATACAGCCTAGAACTGTGTTGGCTTTTTTGGCAGCTGCAGGACACTGCTGGCTCATATTTAAATGATTGTCCACTAGGATTCCAAGATCCCTCTCACAGTTACTACCATTGAGCCAAATACCACCTCTACTATACCTGTGTGTTTGTCACTGTACCAGAAATTTGGACGTGGACAATTTCTTTGTGTGAATAAAGACAAAGCAGCATATTCTAACCCTAACTTATTTTTTTTAGAACAGGCCTAACAGCTATATGATGATAGCAGTAGTAAAGATAGGGGGAAAGAGAACAATATTGAAAGAAGAGAAGCTGCAACAGGTATGTTTAAGTCACCAAAAGATTTTGGAAAGGTAAGGTTCCTTCAGTTAAACCTGGCTTCTGGTGATTTCAGTAGACATGTCCATGCTCTGGGAACAGTATGGAAATAATTTGTTACTGCCTTCTAATCTAATATTGATTCATGTGACTTCCTGATGTCTCCCACCCAAATATTGCTCAGGTTTGACTCTGATTAATCATACAGCTGCTTTGGCACATGTATGTGTAAATGTTCTCCATCCCAATGAAATATATTTGTGGACAAGAGTTTGAGAATATAGAAGCAAACATGAAATGAATAATTCTGAATACCATTGTCTTTTTCAGCCTTTCTCAACTTACGTTTCCATCATTTTTAGCATGCCTATGTGACAATGTTGTCCAGTAGATCTTGAGGGCACAGGGTGAAGAAAAACAGATCTGTAAAGCATGAGAAACTCAAAGAACTTTATAAGCAAAATCTCAGAGTGGGTGGTGATAAATCATTAGAGAGAGTGAGATGGATTAGGCAGCCACCTTTGGAAGAGAAACTGACATGCCACTACTAACATTATAGTTCACATTTTTCAAGTAGAAGAAAAATGCAAGCAATGGGGAAAAAACGATTAAGGCCAGGCGGATCAAATTATTTATTTTGCTAATGCAGTCTGCCCAATCAATTTGTACATTAAAAAAAATACCTATGGGAAGGGAATACGTTTTACTGCAGATGAAACATTGAACCAAACAAGCAATGTGTCCGTGTGCGTGTGTGCCAATGTGTGTGTGAAATGTCCATAAATTTTGGCATCTATTCTGGAAAGCTGCAGTCTCAGCCAAAAGTCAGGGAAATCATGTTGAAATTTTTCTTCTTTATAATTATAATAAAAGCTGTTGCGTTCTGCGATAAGAACCTGGTGGAAATATTTTGAGTGATTGGAAGCAGAATTGTTTCCAATGACTTCTGTAATATCTAAGAATTATTTATCCATATCTCCACGTACTGGTTCAAACTGTAGAGATATATGTGCATTCCTTCCAATCCTCTTTAAATCTGGCTTATCAGCGGAAAAGTTCACCCTCTTTAATTTATATATGTTCATTTAATAAAATTTAGGTTGCTCATCTATTATGCATAGCTCTGGATAGTTAACAATTAAAGCACAGTAAACAAAATGACAAATAATTTTTAATAAAGAGAGAAATTACTTAAAAATAGCATCTGAGGACATTCAAACTAACCATGAAAGGGCTCATCCCTGCTATCAAGGTCCAAGGCTTGATGGCAAAATTATGTTTGAGTGGCTGATGAAAAGCCAGCATATTAGTTTTCTGTGAATCATGAATATTATTTCATAAAAGAGAGTTGTGAATGTCTAAGTATAGTGCGATATAAAACTGCTCTTATTCAAGGTTTGCTTTTAATGTAGCTACACTAAAGATCTGAGAAAGGCTTATAGCCTTGTGCAGTATGGTTTAGTTGCCTGCACTATGGAAATTATATATCTGAAGGTTAAAAGGTGGACAGTTGTTTCTTACTTTCAAAATGACTGTAGAGATTTTTCTCTATATTTCAGAGTCCTTTTTCTCACTTTAAGGAAGAGTATAAAGTGAACAAATATGGAGATAATACATTTTTCTTAGTGCTGCTTGATTCCCACAGTGGATAGGATCTCTATAACTCTGCAAAAAAGGATGAATTTTCAAGAGATGCTCCTCACTCTTCTGATGGATCTATTCTATCATTTGAATTTTTGCCTCTTACTCCCTTTAATTCCCTAGGCTACTCTTTCTCGCTAGCCATTAGTTCTTTCTCCTTGCTTTTACTCCCATCCTTTCTTCCATCTGGCACTTCTTTCTCACAAAATGTACTCATTTTTAGATTTTTGCTTCTCTACCATGAGGACAACCATGCCCTGGACAGAAGCCCCTAAGTCCATTTTTCTTCAATGGCTGCAATCTTTTGTTTTTTTTTTCTGCATCAACAGCTCATGCCTTAAATTCTTTGATTTCCTTTTTCTAAGAGTGCCTATTTCTCCTTTGATTTTAATTTCTTTCCATTATAAATCTTGACAATTGGATTTTTTTTTTAATTCCCTCACACACACTCCCAGAAAACTTCTACAAGTTTGCACCAAACAGTAACTCCAATGTAGCCAATAATCTTTATCTATATTTAATTCAGGCCAATTTATACCCTTCGGTCATATGCTTAACTTCGATATTTTTTCTTGTCTGTTTTTCTACAATATTTTTATTCAAACTCAAAAAGATTTTATCCCATGGTGGAATCAACAGACACTAACACAAACCTTTTCAACTATAGAAGAAACCCCGGTACAGATGTCAAAATACCATTTCTGGCTAAAGGTCTTAAGAGAGAATCTAAGTGAATATTCTAAGCTTTGAGGCATTTGTGAAATGATCATTATAGCCACAGCTTATATACCGTTCTTGATAGCTGAAGGCTGTTAGAGTTTTTCAGGGCTCCAGTGATGCCCTACCATCTCCGAATGCAGAATTCTAATTGCTTGCTTTACCATTTCATCTAAAAATAAACGGCTACATCTTTATTCAACAGTTACATGAGGCCACTGGGTGAGATCATCCATTACCCTCAGGTGAGTTATTATCAGTATGTCAATGATACCTAATTATACATCTCATCCATGGGGATTTAAGTGATGCCATGAATGTTTTATGCCAAGGTCTGGTTGGGGAACAACAGGTTTCATCCGAACTCTGGCAAGATTAGGTGGCTTTGGATCTGGGAGACCACACATTTCAGGACCATGCCATTTTGGTGCTGGATGGGGCTGCACATTATTTATTTTTATTTATTTATAAAATTTATTGGCTGATCATCTTACCGTAGGGTAACTCTGGGCAGCTTACAATTAAATATAGTTAAAACATAAAAAGACATTAAAACCAAGGAGACATGGGGAGAGTGAGAGCAGAATAAGGGAGAGATAGGACCTTCTATTACTCAATCAACCACCTCCCTTGTGCCATTCCTCCACTGGGACCCCAAGATGACTGGAAGAATCACATCTTATGAAAAGATAAGGGGGTTGGGACCAAACTGACATCAGAGGTCAAAATATTCCAGAGGACAGAAGCAATAGCGGAGAAGCCCCTCACCCCCTCCTGGACCCTGCCAGCCGCAATACTCAGGCTGATGGGACCCACAATATGCATCCTCTGCTGGCACAAGTGGTATGGGCCAATCCCAGCAGGGTGACACGATCTCTCAAGTAACCTGAACCCATGCCATGAAGGGCTTTAAAGGTGATCACCAACATCTTGAATTGCACCCGAAAGCAGACTGGCAACCAATGCAGCTCCTGGAGTGGTGATGTTACAGGGGCCATTCTTGGGGGGCGGGGCGGCAAAGTACCCGTGCTATACCAGATGTAGCTTACAAATGCTCTTCAAGGGTAGCCCCATGTAGAGCACATTACAATAGTCCAGCCTTGAGATAATTAGGGACTGAGCTACTGAGCTACTACTCACTACTCCAGACTGAGCCTGTTCACAATCTGGGGATCCTCCTAAACTCCCTGCTCAATGAGAAGGTGGCAGTTGTGACTAAGAGGACCTTTCCACAGCTCTGTTTAGTTCACCAGCTGTGCCCTCCCTGGATCAGAAAGCCATGCTTACAATGTCCTAGTCAATGTCCTAGTCATCTCCAGACTGAATGACTGCAATGGGATTACCCTGAAGAGTTTTCAGAAGCTTCAGCTGTACAGAATGTGTCATCATGGATGATTATGTGTGCTCCTAGGGCAGCACATGTCTGTGGTTGCCAGTTGGCTTCCAGGTCCAATTCAAGATGCTGATTTTTAACCTTTAAAATCCTTCTGGCCTGGGACTGGCTTACTGAGGGACAGATTCTCCCTACTTATATCAGGCCATCCCATCAGAAGGCTTTCTGTGGGTACTATGGCTAGGGACATATCTCATGGGTCCCAGGAGACCTGCCTTCTTTGTTATGGCACCTTATGGGCCTCCAAAAATTACTTCATTCTTTTTCGTCTTTCTAAAGCCCTCCAAACAATTATGCTGCCAGGCCTGGGGCTCCGAGGGGACCAGAGATCTGTCCCAATGGCTCCATTGCTAAAGGACCTATTTTTATCCTTCCCTTACCCAAGGTTAGTATTTTTATTTGTTTGCTATTTATTACTGTGACTTTTGATTATTAATTTTTTTGCTTTCATATTGGCTGCTTTATTTATTGTTGTGCGGCGCTCAGAGTACCCTTTGGGAAAGATAGACAGCTATATAAATTTGATAAACAGACAAATAAACTAGTTTTTTGAGGAATAAGGATCTATAGAAGATCCAGACCAAGTATCCTTACTGAAATAATGAGTTCAGGTAATCAAATACACCTAGCTATCTGTCTCATACAGAAGAAAGGAAATGCTCAGTTGCTTAGCAAGGTAAAAAGGAAAGACTCTTAAAGACTGAAATTTGTGCTTCATTTGGTGTAACCGTTAGGGAAAAAAGCAGATTAGCAGCAAGAATTCTTTCCAATTTATCTCTTCCAACATATGTAACAAATTTCCTCCATGATATAAAGGAAAATAATAATATTTTGTTCAGGTTAACCTTGACTTCTGGCAACCACATTAATACATGTCTTGAAGTTTCCTTGGCAAGAAAATGTGTTTGGTTAGTGTCTTCTTCAGAGTGGTTTTTTCCCCAGTCTAGCCAACAGATCAGAGATTTTCTGGGGGGTCTTCCATGCACGTATTGACCTGACCCTATTAGCTTTTGGAGAAATCAGCCAAATATGGCTAAATGTTGCTTGCTATCTTCTTGGATAGACTCTGGAACATTTCTGTTCAATTTTCCATATGCTCTCAGCTCAACACTCTTTTTTGCCAATGTTATTATGTAGACATCTCAAGCAATAATTCCTCATAAATATATTAAACTTTATTTGCTAAATAAGTCTTTCTGTGGGCATTTTAGCCATTAGTGCTGTGAATGATTTTTACTTCTTTATATATTATTAGTGTGCATATTTCAGTTATTGTTATGATTCTTCTCATTTTGGACCACTATTAGTTTGCATGATTTGGCAGAATATTAATCAATACCATGAACAGTATTTCTATCAGTGACCATTCTTCATTACTTAAGGCTATCAGATATGATTGCAAAATTGGTGACTGCCAAAGTCATACAATTCTAACTTCATATTGCCTTCTACTGGTCACATTGATTCTTATATCTCAGAGCTTGTAACTAAAATTACTAAAATAGGTAAAGAAGGGATAAAATAATAGGCATCACAACAAGCTCAGTTGATTTTGTGGTTCAGTCTTATTCCCTTTGTCAATTAGTTTAATTCTAAAGCATCTTGAAGGCAGGGACAATTTAGAGTTTCTAAAACTACCTTATATTGTGTCTGCATATTGCAGTTTTTAGGAAATTTGTTTCAGGGGTACATTTGATTAAATATGCAGTGGTACCTCAGTATTCATACAGGATTTGTTCTAGGAGGTGCAACAAGTACTAAAAACAATGAATACTGAGAAAATCATGTGACTTACCATGTGACCCTTTATTTCAACTGGAAGAAGTAACAAGTCACATGGCAATCAACACCAGCAATTTCTACCTTGCTCATGACGTACTGAGAGAAATATGAATACCAAGACAAGATTTTTGCTACCAAATATGTCAACTACCTAGTTGAATGAATTTTGAAGCAGTTGAATACCAAGGTACCACTGTATCTCATTTTCTCTTGCGATGATGACTATTGTAAAGAATGGCAATGGTAGGAAGGTGAGTAAACTACTGTATATATAAATAAAACTCCCTTTTTAGGACCCTGTAGTCCCTATTCAGGGTAAGTCATCTGCCACTACATAGGATTAAACTATCAGCCTTCTGAGTGGGAGGTGAGCACCTTCACCAATATGCCACCACACCATTCTAGATAAACTATACATAAATGTTTCCTGACAAATGATTGCAATAACAAGTGATGAGTTGCATGAACTTCACCTTCTGTGGAGTAGAAAACATACTTGGCTTTTCTAAATGGGATATCTTCCTTTCACACATGGTGGAGTTAGTTGTTATGGGAGTTTTGTCATTGCTCCTGAAAATAAACCCTCCATTTTACTTGAACACCTATTTCTAATAATATAAAATACAAGGTGAAATTGTTATGTTGCATTAGTGAGTCTCAGATGATGTGGGCAATGAACCATAGAGGGAAGAGAGGAAAAATCTCAGAGAAAGAAGGCAATATATTATGCATTTTAACTACAGATATCAAGGAAAAACACTGGCTACTTTACTACGGTCTTATTTTATCCAAAGATTAAAGTTCTATTTTTCTATGAGGAAAATGGTAGCTTCATTAACAGAATAACAGAGTTGGAAGGGACCTTGGAGGTCTTCTAGTCCAACCCCTGCTCAAAGAGGAAACCCTATACCATTTCAGACAAATGGCTGTCCAGTCTCTTTTTAAAAGCCTCCAGTGATGGAGCACCCACAACTTCTGAAGGTAAGCTGTTCCACTAATTTATTGTTCTCACTGTCAAGAAATTTCCCCTTACTTCTGGGTTGCTTCTCTCCTTGATTAGTTTCCAACCATTGCTTCTTGTCTTGCCTTCTGGTGCTTTGCAAAATAAGTTGACTCCCTCTTTTTTTGTGGCAGCCCCTTAGATATTAGAACAGTGCTATCATGTCACCCTAGTCCTTCCTTTCACTAGACTGGACACACCCAATTCCTGCAACAGTTCTTCATATGTTTCAGCCTCCAGCCCCCCAATCATCTTTCTTGTTCTTCTCTGCACTCATTGTTAGGTTCTTATTCCTCTGAGTAGGTAATAAAACACAATGCTTCATGTTCTTTAAATCCCAAAAGAAGAAATATTTTCATTGGCTTTCTCAGGTGGGGAAATATGGACAGCCAGAGAGGTTTTGGGTTAAGGATAAAATGTGGAACAGAAAAGAGCAATCCTGGCAGTAGCATTTTCAGTAACAGCATTCTTAAGGATATATGTTGAACTCTAAAGTAATGGGGTAAATTGTTGAGTCAAATAAGGGAAATCAAGTGTTTAAAAACTACTTTAATTATCTCCCAGAATAATTGAGTTCCTTTTCCAAACTGATTTCATCTGAAAGGTGTTTTCCCATGGGAACAAACCATCTTCCATGTGCATGAAATATTATGATGCCCTATGTCACAATAAGAAATCAAAGAGCATCTTAAAACAAGACAGTTTAATAGTATAGTTTTATGTATTATGCATAGCACCACAGGTTTTCTGTCTCCCATGGAGCTGACATTGTGAACAAGGCAAGTGAGAGCAGACCAGATGTTTAGAAAGTGTGAAGGAATGTATGAACAAATGGCAGAGATTATCTACCCAATGTATTTTATCTTTGAATAAATATGCAAATTGTGCTTGTAAATAGATTATTTTGGCCCTATTTATTTGCTCCTCAATTTGCACTGTTCAAAATGTTCAATTCTCCCTGCTTCCATACAAAGTGAAAATAAATGTACATGGATATAGTTGATACGAGTGGCATAGTGGCCTACTGGTGAAGATACTCACCTCCCATTCAGAAGGTTGACAATTCAATCCTAGGTAGCAGCAGATGTTTCTCTATCAGAGCACAAAGAAAATAATATTTACTACAAACCCCACATGGCATCAGGAAGGGCATCTGGCCAGTAAACCCTCAGCTCCATTCAGTCGCCTCAACTCTACTCTGAATTAAGGGATTACAGGGTCATAAAATGAATTTTTTTATGATTGATACTGAAATCAGGGTTCATGTAGCTATGTTTTTAGTTCTCTCATTCCACATAATGATAATTTTGTTATAGCAGGAGAAAAATCAGAGCAGTTTATATGAAAATGAAGACTGATATGAATTACAAATATTTTGTAATTTTACTAATGTTGTTATCACCACTATCAACAAATCATTTTTCCAGGAATTCAAAAAGATTTAAATACTACACTACTTCCTGTGTTATTCTCCCCTGACTTATTCTCCCCAGTTCTACTCCAAAAAGGGTAAGCTTACCTTTTCAGCAAATCTGAGGACAAGTATTTCTGAGTAAAAAAAGTTGAAAAAATGAATGCTTAATTAATAAATTATTATAAATGATCAATACTTTTAATTTGACCACCTTTACTGTAAGTTTTGATGTTGATTGACATATTTCTAATATTGACATTTGTTTAAAATGTAAACAGAAACTGAATCAGCAGTGCAAAGTGACCCAGATCAAAATCACCTGCATTCCTGAAAGTTCACTCCGTGGCTTTCACCAGTCACTTTTTCTTAGTTTAATCTTCCCAACCCTCAAGAGAATAAAATAAAGAAAGCTCTGTGTTAGTCTCCTTGAACTCTTAGAAAAGTTAGTATCTAAACATAAAGGCAGCAAAAATGATCTAATGGGAAAGAAAAAAAAACAATAAGGATGTCTAGAAGAATTCTAGTGTTTACAAGGTAACCAGAAGAAGGGGGAAAGCTATCTAATGGAATTTAAACAGATAAACATGTGGACTCAGCTTGCTCAGTAGACCTTGAATGGTGAGTGTTGGAAGGAAAAAAATATTCCCAGAAAACTGAGATGAAGAGGTCAGAAAACTGAATATGACAAAATGTGCACCAAAATTCATCAAATCCCAGAACTGATTTTAAAAGCAATTTCAATCTGATGCATCAGACTGATTTGATTATTCAGTTTGACTGAATCATCTTGAATCACAGGAATAAAGTTGAAGCTTTCTGCAATTCTAATGGTAGAACTCTCCCTATCTACTTCTGTTCTGGACCTTCAGATGCTTTGTCAAACACATTCCCTGCAGATGGACCTGTGGGAAGGCATAGAGGTTATGAATTGCTGAACATGTCTTCCTGCCTCTAGGAAGTCTGAAGAACACCTATATTTGAGTTTTCCTGTGGATAGTGTAGAGTTGCAATGATACAGGAACCCCTTTGTTGGGGATCGGAATTGTTCAGAGAATGCACTTTAACTTGAGTCAATGCAAGTAGAGCTGTCATATAGGGTTCCAGACAGGAAGGGGCTGCATGGAGAACCCTGGATCTGTTCTCAGATCTCCATACTTTCATCTGAAGTTGAGATGTTTACTAAAATCATTCCCGTACCAAACTGTCCTTCCTTCCTTCCTTCCTTCCTTCCTTCCTTCCTTCCTTCCTTCCTTCCTTCCTTCCTTCCTTCCTTCCTTCCTTCCTCTTTCTTCCCACCCTAGATTACAGCCCTGGGGTTGGTGGCAGCCTCCTATTTAAATCCTAACCAGAGCCTAACAGATATGACTTGTCTTCTGGGGGAATCAGTCAAAAGAGCAACTTAATGCTGCCACCTACTGAAGGCTTGTTATAGGTAAGTGGGGAAAATTGCTAGAGAAGGGGGATGTGGGTTCTGAAACGTAGTGTTTTTAAAAATATTTTATTTGAGTTTTTCAATAAAGCATAAAGAATTTAAAAAGAATAGGAAAACAAAGAGTAAAGAAAAGAAGAAAAGAAATGAAAAAATAAAGAAAAGATAAAATTATGACTTCCGCCATTCTTTCTAACCCTTTTATACGTTCCCCATTCTCTTTGACCCTTTTTAATCCTCAATCCTGAAAGATAGCATTGTGCATAGATTTCCTTCTATATGAACTGATACAATTGTCTTTCCCTAGAGACACCAGGAAAAGTACAGATCAGCTTCACTGTGCACTAAAATTTGAACAATTTTCATATTTTGTCTGTGCATCAAGCTGTCACACAGCTCCTTGTAAATACTGCTAATTCTAATCTGAAGGTTTCAGGTTTAATATCTATGGAATTAAAGTTTGAGCAAGAAAGCAAACTGGGCAGGTTCTTAATGCAAATATAGTCCAATGCAGTGGCACATTGCTCATTGCATCCACATGCTGAAAGTTATATTACAGGCAAAATAGAGCCATAAAAGCTCTTCTTTCAAATGCTGACAAATAAGGGAAAAAACTATTTCTGGTTTGAATATAGTTGTTCCTTTAACTGATCTTTCCTTGCTCTGCTTTGAACAGTAACAGAAGCATCAACATCCATTCCATTCACGTTAATAATTGTCATGTTAAATGAGCTGGCCGCTAGCTAAACAAGTGGTATGCTTTATGCATACAGATGTTACTGCATAACCTTCATTCTCAGCAATAATAACTTTCTAGAAATGCTGTGCCCTTGGCCAGTCATCCCAGTATGACAATCTGATTAAAAAGGATAGGAGGAAATGATAAAGAAAAGGGACTGGATTTTCAAGGATAACATGTATGATGCTAGGATCGACAGAATTCTCTTTTCTAGTAGAGCAAGAACATTCCACAATGCACGTAGATAACCATTTGTTCATTCCCCCACCATCTCTGGGAGCTTATCTAAGTCCCAGTTGTTCAGCTGTTAATGTTATGTTTCAGCAATGTAATGGTGCAGGAGCACACAAAATAACTTCGAAGCTCTAGATAGACTGCCTGACAGCTACAAGTCAAAAAAAAAGTGATCGCGGGCAAATCACAAGCTTATCAACATGTGGAAGAGCAACCTGAAGATGTGGTAATTGGAGTGTCAGGATGGCTACTGAAAGACCACAATCAAATCTTTTACTGCCCATGCACAAATGAGTTGACCTTGTCACTGTTTCTTAGCCTGGTCAATCTCACGATGTCATTTTGAGATGCCTGAGCAAAGTATTGCAAAAATCATATTTTCAGTCATGCCTTGTTTTCTGAAAGTGTCTGTCTTGTTCACAGAATTATCCTAGTAGGAAAATACCCTATAATCATCATTATATACCATAGATATGAGGAGGACATATAATCCAGAGACGGGGACATGCCCAAAGTCTACAGCTGTTGGACAACGGAGATAGATGGACTTTTTAAAAAAGAAACGTTATGGATAATGAACAAAATGGAAAAGGTCTGCTTCAAATCCTCGTACATTTTGAACCAAATCCAAAGCACAAATCCAGCCCTATATGAAAGCAGGATGGAGAGTGGAGTCCCACCACGACACTCCAAAGACATGAAAAGAACCTTTACCATTTACCATAGATAGTGTGCCCAGATCACACTGAAAATTAATGTGTTCCTATCTTCCTGGACCCTCATTTCCATTCTCCTCTGTTCCCATTTTATTTCACCCAAGGTGACTCGTTTTTTCACCAGCTGCCTTTATGTGGTTGAAGCCCAAACCTTGGTTGAAATAGTATACTTCCTTTCAAACAGTTAATCATAAACTATTCTCAAAGCTACCATGGCAGTTGCCTCTAAATTCCATCCTGGTACCATCTCTGTTGGTAGTGTAACAAGGGTAATAAGATTCTGAGAATTATGAGTATATATCTCTTCCTACTACACAATGGAGAAAACGTAAGAATTTGAACTGAAAGAGAATGAGACTATTCATAAAGTATCAATATTTCAAACAGCTGACCTGGTCAAAGTTGGCAAAATTAGAGGAACAGCAGCAAAGAGTTTTCACTATCTTATTTAAGAACAGCTAAGCAAAATGTCATCCTGCCTGCTCTGAGCTAAAAAAAAAAAAATTAACTTGGAATGTTGTCAAATCCACGAGAGAAAAGGCATAAACATCTTGACAATCAGAGAGAAAGCCTGGAAATCCAACTTAGATTTCCTCTAAGAAAATTAGACAATCTGAATTTATTTAAGCAAGCTGGAATGGAAGAGCAATAAGCAAAGCAGAAGACAATTGCAGATATATTTCAGACTTGATCAGATTGGAACACAGCCTTCATGCATTTTTCCTCCTGGCAATCCTGCTATTTCAGCCCTCGACATAATGGCACACTGTCATTTATAAGCCTGATTTATATTTTGGTCTCGCTTGTGTGTATATTTTGTCTCCTCTTTTTCTTCTGCTTCCTATGATCTGTTTTTTTTTTGCTCTTGGACAACATTAGCTATTATGTGTTCTTCTGCTATTGAAGCCAAGACTTTGGCAGCACATTTTGGCCTTGGGACAATCACAGCATACACTGAAAGATGTATTTTTAGGCAACTTAACTCAAGAATTAAGGCATCCTTCAGCTGTAAAACATGTTATCATCAGATCTGAAAGATTAATGGGTAGATCAATTTGTGTGTGACTTCATCCATAGTTAATAAATTAGATAAATTAACGAGATTTGTTCCAGTCATCATGTCACTAATTGAGAAAAGTGTCATATTCTAGGTTAAAATTAGGGTTAGGCTTTCGGCCTCTGCTAACTATAGGATATTGTAACTAATCTTCCTTTCTTTAGTAGCTATGGAAGAGTTTTCCTAATTATTCATTGCCCATAACAAATAAGGTACAGCCCATTGTATTACATTCTTCTGAAACAGAAACCATGTCTTCCATAAATAATTGATGCTGAGGCAGTTTCAGAATCTGGAATTTAACCAGAAAAAAAGCTTCCAAAATACTCATTTTCCTTATGATACAAGAAGTATTACAATCTTTATATGTATGAGTAAATCTGATAGTGATAAAATGAAGCAAGGAAGATACAAAAGCACACCTTGAAAGATAGTACTGTTAACATTGAGGGAATGTATACTGAATTGATACGATTGCTATAATTGTGTGTGTGTGTGTGTGTGTGTGTGTTTTGCTAAAACCTATGGTTACAAATAAATGTTTTAAATAAGGATTGAAGCTAGTTCAGAGAAGGGCTACTGAGATGATGAAAGATATAGAAGCCAAGCCTTATGAGTAATAGTTAAAGGATTTGGATGTGTTAAGCTTACAGAAGAGATGATTGAAGAGCATTATAATAGTCTTCAAGAAGCTGAAGGATTGTCACACAGAAGAGAGGGTGAACTCTGTAGCCCCAGAAGACAAGATGAAAAACAGTGGATTAAAAATCATATAAATAGGTTCAAGCTAAACTTTGTGTCAGCCAGGTTCCTAATGAAGTAGTAGGATTTCCTTCTTTAGAACAGAAGCTTTTTCAAACAGAAGCTTTGTGGTCATCTATCAGAGAAACTGTAATTGTGGAGATCTAAAGAGATGTACCCTAACTAACCATAAATCATTAAGAGAACAACTTACAGTATTGCATTAATATAACCTACCTGGGAAAAAAAAAACTACTTTTCCTTTGGGGTCCATTTCCTGATTTGGTCTACCTCATAGGGAAATTTCATTGTTGATTTTGCATTAGACAATGGGGTGAAGTAGATGACTCAGAAAATTCCTTCTAAGTCCAAGATTCCTTCATCATCACCATTAGGGACATTCCAGGATTCCAGAACCATTAAAAAAAACTAAGTATAGCAACTCATCTTACTTCTTTCTGTGAATTTATTCCTTGCCTAGCTAATGGATATGGTTATATCTGTCTATCTCTGTTTCTATCTCCTGTGCAATGATACCATTTGGAACTAGGATAGGCTATACTTTTAAACTGTTTAAAAAGTTGTGTCTTCCCTGTAGCCATGCTAGACCAAGAAAATATGCACTGAGGTAAGGAAGAACTTTATCTTTCCTGGTGCTGGCATGGCTAAGGAAAATTCATTTATTTAAGGATTCATCAACAGTTAAATGTGAGAGAGCATGAGCCCACTGTGAAGCACCTGTTCAGCTTCAAATCAAAGTATGTCACACTCCAATTTAGTATCCTTGATGACTCTACTTGTAGCTTACAGGATGAGATACATCTTTTTACGTATGCATTTTTTCATTCTAATTGAAACATCGTCTGAAGATGTGATTATTACTATGGTATTAGTATATTATAGTATAAAATATACCTAAGTATTATATTGACAAATGAGAATTTTCATTCAATTGAATGTGCCATAGCATCAATAAATATATTTCAATTGTTTTCCTGCCACTTATAATACTTGAACGAGGGGGACCTTTTTTGATGCTGAAAGAGAAAAAAATATTGATTTGATTGCTTATTTATTTATTTAGCAATACAGTACAATAGTACATATATCTATTTTGAGCAATACACTTTTTCACTTATATTTGTGAAATACCACAAGATATACTGAAAGTATTATAGTATAGTAGTATAGTATTCCTACAATCAGAGTGTTGTTACTCATAATCTCTGTAGCTCTATAATATAGAAACTCTTTGTGTTCTTAATTTTGTCACTTCATAGTTGATGTTAGAATAACTTCTTCATAATGAATAAATTATTTATGAAGAAAAAATATCTTCATACATGTCTGTAGAGGTTCTCAGTCATCCCGGTTATGGCTGTTGCAAAGGTGCTTTTTCAGGAGGCAACTGGACTTCCTTGTTTTTTCTTTGAAGACGTTTCACTTCTCATCCAAGAAGCTTCTTCAGCT
>JANHFL010001335.1:109535-120365 GCA_032468155.1 Oxyrhabdium leporinum
ATCTATCTATCTATCTATCTATCTATCTATCTATCTATCATTTAGCTATCTCCTATCTCACAAAGACATCATCCCACCCTTCCATTTTACAAGTACCCATTTTGCATATTTTGTTTCATTGTAGGAAAATTATTTTTTTTTTAAACTTCATACCAAATATTCTTTAATAAACTGTATATAACTCTCTCCATTAGCTGCAATGGATGCTAAAAGCATGTTCCTAAAACTTCAGAAAAAAAGATGATTTGACAAAGAGCTATTCTTTTTGTGTGGCTCAGATGGAACAAAAGGACTGGTTGATTACAGTATCCTCACACACTCTGGAAATATTTATGGAGCAGTAAGCCTCCATAAACCTTAACCAAATATGTATCGAATGTGTTATTTGATGCCAGTGGCATTGTATCCTTTTAAGCTTTTCTATTTGAATTCATGATTCAGATTATACCAGGTGATGGAGAAAAATCACTAGAGCAGAAGATATGAGAGGACATTCTGATTATCTTTGAAATACTGTAGCAACATACTCTTTCAGTGTAAGAGATGATTCATGGATTCATAGGCTCGTCAAGTCTGGAAATACAAGTTAAACAATCTTCAAAAGATGGTTTGTCAACCTCTGCTTAAATGCTTTCCATGAGAAGGAGATCATCAACCCGCTCACTAATAGTTTAGCTTATTTAAATTTTCTTTAGGAAGCAACATTCAACCAGAATCTGCCTTCTTGTAACTTAAGTATTGTTTCATATTATTCAATTTAGAAAGATAACAAACAGGTCTTGATCTTCTTTTGTGTGATTCTCTCCCTTCTCTTTCAAGTACTTGAAAAGTGCTTTCATATCCCCTGCTCCAATTTTCTCAAGTCTAAATATGCCAAGTTCCCAAGTCTTTTTTTTAAAGGTTTACTTTTCAGTCCCCTGATCAATTGCGCTGCCCTTTTCTGCATCTGTTCCAATTTGTTATAGAGTTTTTTACCATTGACTACTAGAATTGGATAAAGTTTGATCTGATTAATGTAGACTGTAGTTGAATCTTTATTTCCATATATTTACAAATTATATTAATGCAGCCTAAATTTGCTTTTGCTTTTGTAGCAGCTGGTGGACTCTTTTCTTTCTTTCCCTTGTTTCTGACTGGGTTTGTTTCTCTGTCATCTCTATTCCTTTGCTTTGTGCTTCTTTAAAAAAAACACCCTACAAAACCACAAATTTGTAAACTTCTCAAGTCCCTGTGAGTTGGATAGCATATAAATGTAATATATGGCTATTGCTGCTATTATTATTTTCAACTTATTATGAACCACAATTAATAAAAATATTCAAAAATACTGGGCCTAACGTTGATATGGAGAGTTCCTTAAAATCTATGGGATTTCTTTTAAGCAACAAAATGTCTTGTTCTAGACAGAATTAGGTAAACCTTACCAATATTTTAGAATGCAAAGAAGTACTTATTATTATTTATATTATAGGAAGATGGATATGTGGCTTTAGTTAAACTTTCTCATTTCAGTTTGGTTTGAATGTTAATAGTTACTTTGTTTTGCAGGGAATTAAATGATATTTGAAACAAAAGATAATGTACCTTCTCAAAGTATTGTAATTGAGAATCAGTCTGGATTGTTTCCTATAATTTATAAGAAAGTGTTGCCATCACTCACCATTACTTCTCTATATATTTCTGCTTAATAAGAAGGAGAAGCATAAAATAGACTATATGTAAAAGTGTCCATTCTAAACTTCTGATTTCTTTCATTGGAATCCCATTCGGGATTCACCACTCATCTAGCTCTCATGCCCAATTAAAACATCTTATTAAAAGCAATTTAGTATACAACTTGTATACAAAACTGGTCTTTTGGAGGGGAGAACCTTACATCTTGCTTTGTTTTTTTCTAATTTTTTTCACACACACACACACGCACGCACACACGCACACACACACACACTCCATGTGTTCAGCTGTACCATATATATATGTGTGTGTGTGTGTGTGTGTGTGTGTGTGTGTGTGTGTGTAAAATCTCTCTTGAGCTTTGAATTGGAACTTCCTGTTCCTGTGGCAAGGGCAAGTATCCTATTGGCTGTCAGACTCCCAGGGGGCAAGGGCCTTAGCTAACTTTGTAGGCTCTGTGTCCCAGGCTTGGTTGAATCTTGCTAGGTGATGCAATGAAGGACAATTTCCTATTGTGGCTGAATGACTTTGCCCTGAAGGATAATCCCATCATCCTGGAGCTGAGGTCTTTTGTTTTGTAGATAGACTGGCCCAGTCTTTTGTCTTGTAGATAAGCTGGCACCAAAATATCTGCTGGGGGCAGGGAGCTGTAGGGAGCTGTTCTTTGTCTTTAAAAACCTGTTTCTCCTTTTCTCATCCAGGGAGGTATAATATTCTGCCTTTATAATATTTCCTAGAATATTTAATTCTTCTAGGAGAGGGGTGGGTGCTAACTTTCTACACTTTTGTGCACAGAACTATTTCAGCTTCAAAATCTTTAGTGAGAATTCTCCATAGATTCCCTTTATGTGCTACAGTGTCTCAGGGCCGGAAATCACATCCATAAATATCTGGAGTTTGTAGAGAACCAGGTAGCTTCCAATTTCTCTTTGAACTTCTACAAATCTAGGGTCATTTTCTGCCTGTAGATATACAACACTGGTCAGACCATCTGTTGTTGAATGTTATGGGGCAAGTTGGAAATATCCTGTTGAATAGTAAGTACTTGGTCAGCGTAAGTTGTTAAGATTTGGTGAATATGTGAAAGGTAACCAGAGTAGGTTTGGAGGCCTACCTGTATCTGATTGAAGTATCTTTCCATGTCACAGGGTTCCTGCTGGCAATGAGAGATACTAACTTGTTGAATGTCCAAGAGTTTCTCTATCTTTATCAGTTCTCCGTGGCTGCCAAAGCTGAATGCTTCATGCAGAAGCCCATTCAATGCAAGGAGATCAGCCTTTATCCAGAGGGCAAACTCCTTATTTTTTTGAAACTGATGTAAACCAGGATCTCCAGAAAATTCTGCATGAGGTGCAGCAAAGCACATTACGTTCAATACTGACAAGAAGTAGACCATTCCATGTTGAACTCATCGTTGTGCAGAAAAACTTTTGGTCTCGCCCACTTTCTCTGCCCTTTTCTTTGAAAATGACGTGCTTGTGATGTCACTGGCGAGTGGACGCCTGGGTGGCTGTGAATCAAACTGTTCTCCATTGGGGGTATTTATAGAGAGAATATTCAGGAACTTCCTCCGGACGGTGAAAAGAGGGAGGGGCAACTTTTACCTGACAGGACTGCTTTGACTGGTAGAATTCCAGCTTCTCTGTCTTTGTTTTTAATTTATTTTAAATTTTTATACATCGTAAGGAACTAACTGTATCGTTCCCTATAACTAAAGGTTTATCTCGCATAAAAAGTTTTCCATCCTTAGCAATGACTTTCAAGGAAACTGCTTCTTTTTTTCTAAACATGCCCATTATAAAGATTTTCAAAAGAAAATTCAAACCAGCAACAGTGTCAGACATCATCTTTAAAAGAACCACTTCTTTCCTAGGCGCAATTCAAAAGCTCAGAATTAACAGTATGCCTATGGGCTAAATTCAGAAGGAAATAAATAAAGAGTATAGGAATGTATCAAAATGTTTTCAAAGCTATTGGCTTGAGGGCTGGAGGGAAATTGTTTAAGAGTTTCTCTTTGGTTTTATTTTGAAATAGTATGCCTTTCCTTTAAAAAAGGAACTTTGTTGTTTTTATAGTTGAACTAAAGATGACTTATCTAACCAAAATATCTCTTCCTGATTCTTTCTGGTCTAAAATTCATTACTTGGAAGAGGCTTCCTTAAGATCTTTCTGTATGAATAAAAGATGAAGTTAATTATTCATATGTTTTGTTTTTTTGCAATAAAAGTTGGCTTTCATCCAGGTTTAAACCAGACTGTAAGTCCACCACAATTCATAGATTGAATAGTCTCTTTATTAAAGTGTAAGTTCTCATACTCAAAATATAATTTTAAACTAACTTGTTTACTCACAATCCACTAAGCGAAACACACCTGATTTTTATTGCATAGTTTGTTTCTCAAAAAAGTTATTATTGAGTGTAGTCATAGTTGCTATTGAGAGGTTTTGCTCAACTAGCTTTCTTTAAATGTGATGAAATACAATTTTCTTTAGAATTTATTCTTTGTACATTATTCTCAAAGGAAGAGGTTTTCTGAATAACCTATTTATTAATTGGTCAAATTCTTTAAAGCCACTGGATTCCATAAAGACTCCAACCACCATACAACCTTAGAAATAGAAAACAACAGAACAAGAAAGAAAAGCATATTTCAAGAAATAAAAAAGTAACACATAAAATCGTGAAAGAACTTTTCCACTCATTTTCAACTGGGGGAAAAAAATGTGAACACAGTCAGGACAGAAAGCAGGTACCATAAAGAGAAGGCACACTTCCAGAGTTCCATCACATGACATTATTTAATCAGTGGGACCTGGGGCATGCCAACTCTACTAATAACAGAATTACAGTTGGAAGGGACCTTGGAGGTCTTCTAGTCCTACCCCCTCCTCAAGCAGGAGATCCTATACCATTTCAGACAAATGGCTGTCTAGTCTCTTCTTAAAGGCCTCCAGTGATGAAGCACCCACAATTTCTGAAGGCAAGCCCATTCCACTGATTAATTGTTCTCCCTGTTTGGAAATTTCTCCTTAATTCCAGTTTGCTTCTCTCCTTGACTAATTTCCATCCATTGTTATTTCTCTTGCCTTCTTGTGCTTTGGAAAATAGGTTGATGTCCTCTTCCATGTAGCAGCCCCTTAGATATTGCAAGACTGCTATCATGTTGCCCCTGGTCCTTCTTTTCATTAGACTAGACATACCCAATTCCTGCAACTGTTCTTCATATGTTTTAGCTTCTTCTCTGCACACTTTCTAGAGTTGCCACATTTTTTTAAAAAAATGATGCAGAAAGGACAGAACGTATTGTAGATTGTCAGTCCCTCACACAACCAGACCATAGAACAGGAAGGGCATTATAGGTGGTATAATTAGCATCTTGAATTGTACCTGGAAGCCAAATGATAACAAGTGCAACTCATGAAGCAGTCACATTACAGCACGGGTCTCAAACTCGTGACGTCACGTTGTCATCACGTGATGTATCGTGATTTTTTTTTTCCTCTTGCTAAACCGGGGGTGGGCATGGCCAGCGCATGACACATCGGCCTGCGTGCTGCAAGTTTGACACTCCTGCATTATAGGGATATGCTCTCCAACTTCAGCAACATACTTAATTTCACAACCACAGATAGGAAATTGGGAAAACATTATTTTTATTTGTGTTTTTTTTTTAATTTCCAGAATACTATTTGTAACTGGATACCTACCGCATCAACCAGTGACTCCAGTGTTCAGTCTACAGTGTTGATACTGTGACTGACTCTAAATTGCAGACTTCAGGTTTAAAACACTTGAATCTATTCTTTATATTGTTATATGGCAGATAGCTTTAGAGCATGGAGGGAGAAACATAATGAGAAGCAATCCTTTAACAAGAAAACCTTCTTGAGACTGATGCTTTCATGAAAACAAATAAAGATAAGCTTTATTTAGGTAACAGCATAGCAATAGGAGAGCCTGAATTATTTAAGTCTATCTGTAGTTAAGAGCCTATGATGTGCTCTCTGTCATTATGGAAAGTATCTGAATTGCTCAGAGACAGAAAGCAAAAGAAGAATTATCTGAGAGAGGAAGGAAATAGTGAAACGTTTGAGAATATTAGTCTTTCCAACAGGAGATATGTTACATAGAGACAGGCAAATTAAATCTTTTAGATGATGAAAAAAAAGATAAATATGCACAAATCCTCTGCTAACTACTTTATTTTTATATCATCACCCAGTGGTCAGTCAGTTTCTAGGTGCCGAACATTAGTTTGTGTAAAGTTGAATTACAACTGCCTCAGGCCTCTTTTGACTTCCTTCAAACTCCCCCTTGAAGCAGGCCCTAAATTAATATGTATACTTATATGTATATTTGTAAAAGTACCTCCACATGCTTTCATCCCTTGACATCAGAATAGGATACCGAGTTTATCTAACTTACCTATCATTCAATATTTTACTTCTAGCTGGAATCAAAGTTAATATCTGCTCATAATTGATCCATGTCTAATCTGATCCATAGCATGCTCCCTCCTCTCCCTCCCATCTTTACTGTCTTTTTATCTATCCGTTCTAGAATGTCACTCCTTACAGGTCAGATTTTTCTTCTTTTTCTCTTTATGAAATGATGTAAGGTACTATGATCATAAAGACATGATAATTGGCTAACTGGAGTGTCTCATTCATTTATAGATGCATGGAATACATTACGGCAGATTCTATGTTCATAATGGAATACATTACAGTAGATTCTATGCAGGGGTGGGCTTCAAACACCTCAGTAATGGGGTCGCTGCCCGGTTGCTGGGTGGGTGTGACCATGGTGGAGGGGGGTGTTTTTGCCTTCCCCAAGGTCCAGAGGCTTTCCTGGGGCATCTGGGAGGGCAAAAATGGCCTCACCCTGGGCTCCGGATGCTCTAGGGAGGCTGGAAATGGCCCAAACTTTCAGGAGGCCCATTTTCCTGCCTCCCTGAGCCTCTGCATGTGCCCTGCACTTACCTGCATCCACAACAGGCTGCATGGAGACTCCTGGGAGGGGCAGGGAGGGGTGGGGGGTGAGCAGGGCCAGCCAGAAGTGGGATTTGGGGGTTCAGCGATCCCCGCAGAATCCTCACTAAGGGTCCACCCGAACCCCCAAGTACCCCCAGCAGCCCACCCCTGATTCTATCTACACATTGCAGAAGTACTTAAATTCCATATTCTAAGTGAGATTTTCCAATTCAATAGATATCATAGTCCAATATGAGAGAAATGAAGGAACAGTTGATACCACCAAGAGAATGAATAACAATAATTAGTGGAGAAAAAAGACTGAAGAGCAATATAAGGCAACATTCACACAGGCTAATGTATCATAGTTGCATGTGACATTAAGAATATGCACTGCCTCTCTTAGCTGTAATGTAAAGTCAGACTTAACTCCATTAAGCCAAAAGAAAATTTTCTGCTTATTTAATGAAACTTCCATTAACATTTCACAAAAAGAGTAAGAACAGAACAGAACCCAAGACACCTTTGGAAAACATTAATCACGTCTAAAGATGATTAAAGGACTGCAAGGAAACATTTTTATTAAAATAACTGAGACCGAAGCTTCAATTAATGAACTACAATTCATGGTTATTACCCTGACTAATAAAGTTTGGAAGTGAACAGAAAGCTTGTAATAAAGTAACAGACCCAAAGAACAAACTGCCAGTAGCAAAACCAAAATGGAAAAAAAAAACCCAAACACAAAAACCTTAGCGTAAGTGAAATTAGAACATCAACAAATGTCTTGACAACAATTTGCATGTATTTTACCCTTTTGTTTTTTTGTTTTTTTTCCTCTATAATCGAATCAAGGAAGGAAAGCAAACAAATGGCTTTAGAACCAATTTCTATGAGGCTAACAAAATGTGAAGGGTGAACTTAATGTAAAGTTAATTACATTAATGAAACTATCAGTTGTAACACAGACTGAAGAAAAAAAGAAAGAAAACGCAGTCTCTTTAGTTTAACATACCTGAAAACAGGCTAAAAGCAAAACAAATTAGCTGCCACTTTGGTGCCCTTTAAAATGTTGCTTCTATGGGCATCTACATGATATATAGGATTACAGAACGACCGAGTTGAAAGGGACCTTAGAGGTCATCTAGTCTAACCCCCTGATCAAGTAGGAGACTGCATGCTGGTCCAGTCTTTTCTAAAAATCACCAGCGATGATGACCGCTGGTGAGGAAAGCAGTCTACTAGGACAGGGGTGTCAGACTCAAAGCCCACGGGCCGGATCTGGCCCATCAGATGCTTAGATCTGGTCCATGGGGCTGCCCTGGAAACAACAGAGGACCAGTCTGCAGTGCTTCTGCCAGCAAAAATGGAGCAAGGGAGGGCCCCATGTGGCCAGAGGGTCGCAGGAGGCCATCCCAGCCAAAAGCGGAGCTCACGGGCCAGTTTTCTCTGGCAGAACACTCGGGCCACCATAGGCGCTCCTGACACAAGTGACATCAATCTGGTCATGCCCGCCCTAGCCACCCCAGCCCCCCAAATTCAAACACAGCTCTGTTGTGGCCCTCCATGATATCAGGTTGGGCAGCCCTGAACTAGGAGGAAAGCCATTCCACTAATTGTTCTCACTGTCAGGAAATTTCTCCTTAGTTCTGGATTGGATCTCACTTTAAAGATCTTCCTGCTGTTACTTCTTGTCCTGCTCTCCAGGTGCTCTGGAGAACAGGCCAACCCCCCCACCCCCGCACCCCCGTGACAGCTCCCCAGTCCTGCTCATTATTTCAAGATTAGCTGAAAACCTAACCTTGCCCAAAAATTGAATAATCATTCAAAGAAGGGAAAAAAATGAAATCCAGGTTACTTTTGTATTTTTAAGTAGGTATACAGAATATGTAGATCTACAGACGTGCACACACAGAGAGAGATACATACATGAGCACTCCAACCTACCTTCCACACAAAGGCTAAGATAAAGAAGGTGAAGACAGCAAAACAAGAGATAAATGACAAAGAAAGAAGATGCTGGAAGACTCTGGTAAGTCGGATCAAGTTAAAAATCACCCAGTGTTCTTATCCTGGCAACAGTTGGATATAAGGCCACCTAGCAAGGCTTTGAATATTGCCAATATCTGATGATCTACAAAGGAAAACCAAACATTTATTGGTTCAATGTTTTCTTGTGATAGTCCCAAAATGTTAGGCAGTATTACAATCACCAAAACATCAATGTGTGTTGAGCTTAGGCCTCTCCTATGTCAATATTGAAACTAATAGCTGAAACTGGAACTTTTCAATTCGTACATCCCTTCCCTGGTATAAACCCTTTACTTTATAGCACTTCAGCAATGAAGAAGGTTTAAAATGATTGACAGCTTTGTGTTACCAACTCCTTGTTCCTGTGAGGCTGGAACAGAATGAGGATTGCTAACCTTTGAACGCTCAGGGCAGCTGAAGGAATAAAGAGTGATCTACTGCCCAAATGAAATATTTTTCCTGCTTCTATGAACGTGAAAATCAGGTACCAGGAAATGTGAGTGGTCAAGGGAAGGACTGGATATTTTCTTTGCTCCCAAGCTTAGCTCTTGAAGGCCATCACTGATGTGTTCCTTGCCTCCTGTGATATCACACTTAACCTCAGAATATCCAGAGGCAGAGATAAACATTGTGAAATGATCCAAGATTTACTGGCAGCTCTTTACCAGATGGTCATTAGGAGGCTAGCATCAGTTTCTCCCATCATTCAAAATATATCTTCTTTTCCATCATGGCAGGTAGGAATTGGAATATCTCCCTCTTTGAAGGAATCCCTTGATTTTCCAGAGTACCCATTCAGAGGCAAATAGTTGCATTACAGAGGCATACCGGAGAAGGTTTGGGGATGGGCTATTCAAGAGAAGGAAATGGGAACTGTGATAAAAGATAAGAAAACCAAAGGGATGAGTCAGCTTTAAACCCACTTTTGGGAAATTCTTGACTTCTTTTTGTTGGATGTGCTCATTTTTGGATATTTTATTAATGGAGTTCAGTCTGCAGCCAACATATATTTCTCAAAGTCTTTTTTTTTTTTTACAGAAATAGATTTTTAGTTTTGTTTCCTCATCACATCTAAAGTTTAGCAGGGGAAAGTGGTGGAACAAAGATGAGCAAAATAATAGAGTTGGAAGGGACCTTGGAGGTCCTCTAGTCCACCCCTTGACTCAAGCAAGAGACTCTATACTATTTCAGACAAATGGATGTGCAGTAAAAGCCTCCAGTAATGAAGCAACCACTTCTGAAGGCAAACCACTCCACTGGTTTACTGTTTTCACCGTCAGGAAATTTCTCCTTAGTTCTAGGTTGCTTCTCTCCTTGATTAGTTTCCAACCATTGCTTCTTGTCCTGCCTTCTGCTGCTTTGGTAAATAGGTTCATGCCCTGTTTGTGAGAGCACCTCAAATATTGGAACACTGTTCTCATGTTGCCTCTAGTCCTTCTTTTGCCTGGACTAGACATATCCAATTCCTGCAACCATTCTTCATATGTTTTAGCCTCCAGCCCCTTAATCATCTTTGTTGCTGCTCTCTGCACTCTTTACAGAGTCTCAACATCTTTTTAATAGTGTGGTGGCCAAAATTGGATGCAGCATTTCAAATGTGGTCTTATAAAATGATAATAACATTTCACATGATCTTGATTCTATCCCTCCGTTAATGCAGCCTGGGATTGCAGTAGCTTTGATTGCAATACCTAATGAAGTATATAACCTTTGTATTCATTAAAGTAGGACAACATTTTGGGAAAAACTCTGCCATTATGAAGGGCTGAGGCCTGCCAAATTATGCTATGAATTGTTCAACTGCCCATAATATTGTGGTTTTCATCGAAGTGGGATGAAACTTATCAGAAAACCAGACAGTTATTAGCAAAGAAGCATGCCAAGTTTTATACAAATCAGTGCAGTATTTTTCATGTTTTTTTTGATAAATTGCCAAACTAGTTTTGTAACATAGTTTTCTCAGGAATCTTTTCCAAACACACAAGTTCAAAAGCCTCAATACTCTTTCTATCCTGCTTCTCGAAGTTCAGCTTCTCACTACTTCTACTCTAACTGCTCTTGAAAGCCTTAGTTGGGGTTTCTCTCTCTCTCTCTCTCTCTCTCTCTCTCTCTCTCTCTCTCTCTCTCTCTCTCTCTCTCTCTCTCTCTCTC
>JANHFL010001335.1:127633-137793 GCA_032468155.1 Oxyrhabdium leporinum
TTGCCTTGGGGCTATGTAAAAGTAAATACTTGCAGTTGATCGCCCTGTTTTCACTTCGTCTGCTCCGTGTTAACTTTGTTTGAATCCCATTGATCGCAGCGGTGCTCGCTGGGTCTTGCTCTGCAACAGCAGCTGCTTCCTGGGTCCGGATTTCGAGCGGGTAATAAAAATGGGGGACCCACGCCTTCGCGCTCCTAAGACAAAGTCTTAGGGCGTTCGGGGAGCCCTGCCCTATTCCGCTCTAATCTGCCACCCCCCTATTCCTGGGGGGTGGACTTATAAGCCTTAAAAACAGCCGATAGACGCTGTTTTTGTCGGCTTAACGGAGTCCAGGACAGACCACTTCGAAGAAGACAGCCTGCGACCCAGCGATGTCAAACCGGAAGTCACAATCTCAGTCTTTTAGCTATAGTAACAACACAAAGAATCCATTTATGTTGTTCAGTTGTTAAATTCCATCTTATAGGTATGTAATAAAACAGAATATTAGCCTCAGAAAAAAAAATAGCTTCTCTGGCACTAAGTTGCTAAGTCCTAAAACTTAGTAAGTATAGGAGATTATAAATTAAAGAAGGATTGTCTTTATTATATTTCCAGAAAAATGTTGTCCTAGGCAATCCTTTTCTATAAAAACATAATGGAGTCCAGGAAATCCTAAATATTATTTTTTATTGTAAAAATCACAGGCTAAGGTCCATTGACATTCTAGGTATAAACACTCTCCTACTGCCTAGCCCATTGAATGATCTAATTTTTTATTCCACTCATTTTTTTGGATCTGCATATGAAATTGATTTATTGATAACAAATATCTATAAAAACTATACATATAAATATGTGGTTGTGTTAGGTGATCCATGCCAAGCCTATACTAGACTACAGTCACCATCTTTAGCTGCATGTAAACCAGACAAAACATCTTAATGTTATGTCTAATTTTGCTTATCTCTGGACTCTGGCAAGCATTCAGCTTTCTATCTTGCTGGCCAATACAGAAAACTTGTCTATAAAAATTGTGGATCCTACAATCTCTGAATATTTTTTAAGAAAGGATGGAGTATCATTTCATGAAGATATTTTCATAAGCTTTCCTGAGGACCGCACAAGGTTGGCCTAGATTATTAGAAGATAGGCTTTCCCACTGGCTGGTGACTTTCATTGGAATGGCAAATGAAAGCAGAGGACTCCCACAGTCATTTTCCTTGATAGCCTACGTAACAATTGTAAGGCATCACTACTCTGTGGCCTTGTTACTGGGACAAAACAATGCTCAGTCCAAACGATGCAGGATGCCTAGAGCTGAAGGCACAAAGGTTAACCTAGCCACAAGGAAGAGTCCTTTGAGATACATTTTGAGCACAAATGACAGCGCTTGTTGTTGTTCCACTGTTTGCAAATCACAGCTGACAAAGTTAACCCCAGTCACCTCAGCTTCTCTTCTACACAGACATTATTTGTGCGATGTTTTGCAATGCAAGACTGTTTCCACGCCCTTGATTTAGATTCCAAGCAAAGTAACAGCATCTCAAGGTCACCACTCTATCACACTGTTCTTTTGTTTTGAATGCCATGGATTATTGATATGGCTTCCCTACATAAATCTTTGCGTCTCTTTTATGAAAAGGGCACTTGGCTGGAAAATCAACTCTAGCTAGATAAAGCCAGTCAATTCTACTCGAAAAGTACATGAGAGATTCAAAGCAACCATCAACCTTGATGTTTAGAGTTTTTTCTAAGAGAGCTGCTGATGCTGAAAAACCAACATTTATTGCAATATCAACACACACACATACACACACACAAACATTTTTTTAAAAAAATTTCCTTCCCTGTTATAAAGAACAACAAAAACAAAGCAGGAAACCAAGAAATAGCTCTGTGAACACGACGAAATGCTCAATGGATAAAAACAGACATAGAACACAAAATAATAGAGTTGGAGGTTGGGATTCTGAGGCAGAGTTAAAGTAAGCCCCACTTTGCAATTGTTTCCCCCCCCCTGGGCTTTTGACTGAACAGTTGTAGAAGAAGTGAAAGTTGTGCTTTGTGAGATACAGTTACTCCTCAACTTAGACCACAATGGAGCCCAAAATTTCTATTGCTTAGCGAGACAAAGCTATTCCATTGATTAATTGTTCTGTCAAAAAATTTCTCCTTACTTCTAGGTTGGATCTCTCTTTAACAAGTTTCCACTCATTACTTCTGATGCTTTGTAGAATAAGTTAATCCCGCTTTCTTTGTGACAGCCTATCAAGTACTGGAAGACAGTTACTAATACTCAAATCCGTACATCATGATTTCATTTTTTTCTGTTTCACACAGAAAGTTTCAGTTGGCATTAAGTTTTGTTAAAACTGTAGATCAAGTAAAAAATGGTTTTCTTTTATAATTAGAAAAAGTCCAGCATTTTTGCTATGAACAACTTTCTTGTCCATTGTCATTACCTTCCTTTTTGGTGAGCTTCCCAAAATTTAATTCTACATATCCCCATATATCTGTTATAATCAAGGGAAAAGTGAGAAAAAATAGTTAGATATTCCCATCCCCTAATCACACCACTCAAAAGCTGTTAGCAAGAACTTCATTTTCATGACTTATGAGGAACAGTTGCCTAGGGATCAAATGGATTAGGAGCCAGCTTTCTTCTTAATCCAAAGTAAGTATAGTGCCCCACATCAGTTTTTAGAGGTTGCTATCTCCACCCCAAGACAATCAAGCTGAAGAAGTACAAGCCAATATGTCCAACAGAGACATCCTCTGAATCATCCAAAAGGGAAGCTGTTTCATTAGTCTGGTGCCGTAACAGAGAAGTCATACTTCCTAGGATCTACATTAGGACCCAGAGTATCCTGACTCTGCCTGATTTAGAAACCATTGAGGAGAGTTGATCCTGCAAGTAACCTGGCCCTATGCCAATTAGGGGTTTAAAGGTGATATTTGATATCCTTGTCTTCTAGAAGTAGTTGGTAGTCCAACTCAAGCTGGGCAGCTTCTTGGAAAAGTTTTTTTTTTAAATTACTTAATCCCCTAACAAGATATATAGAGAAGGAATGAAATAATCTTACATAAATGTTGTCTAGTGGGACTACTTTCTTTTTAGAATTTAGTTTTTTTAGATCAGCAAATTAAGATGGATAAAAAACCTAATGGACTTTGGGCAAGGATACAGTCCATTTCCTGAACCATTAAGAATCTATGGGTAGCCAGGCTATGAATCTCTTACAAGTTCTGAACATACCACTACAAAACCCTCTTTTATCCTGGTCCTTATAAGAATAACCTATAAAGGGACATTAAGAAACCAATGTCAGTGTTGGGGTTGCAAATGTCATTATCATTTTATCTCAGCAAACCAATATGAGTCTACGAGTGTAGGTTATATTCCTTTGCATCTCAAATAGTTTTCTTGCTTTCTGGTGTCCACATCATTTTTATTGTCATCAGCCCATTTTCATTATTGACTTAAGATGTCCACAAACATCCACAAACAATATTTGTCCACGACTACAGACATATGATTCATATTCATTTAAATCAGGAATAGCATCCATACATCAGCACTTAACATTGTTGGGCAATAGATATGTGTGTGAGAGAGAGGAGGGAGGGAGGGAGAGGGAGAGGGAGAGGGAGAGGGAGAGAGGGAGAGAGGGAGAGAGGGAGAGAGGGAGAGAATAGCTGGGGAGATATTACATATGCATTAATGGGTTTTTACAGGGAAATTACTTTTGTTACTTTGTTGTTTAATTATTGTTTTTACCACCTACGGCTGTATCCCAAATGATGTGACATCCATTTTAATAATCTTGCCCAGATGGGCTCTAAGGTCCAGAAAAAGAGGGTGCAATGAGATTTCACGTTGCCTGCCTACCCACCTGTGTTTTCAATGAAAGACATTGGTGCAAACTTCCAGAATACACCTGGGATTAATTATAAAGGTCAGTGAATTTCCTTCTGAAGTAATGACACCCTCCATGGTCTAAGTAGAGACACACTGTCATGGATACTTCATCCCTGCATGAGGTCCAGTTAAAGACTGCTTTGAATCACTTGCACAAGGAAAAAGAAATCCTTAGTTATAAAGTTAATGGTTTGGAAGTATTTTAGCTTGTTGTTTTCTTTTTTGGTAATGTTTTTTGGGTGTAAGCAGGGAGCAGGCAGATACAAAAATCTTTACCACTCCATTGCTTCTCAAGCAGACAAAAGAGATTAGCATTGCCTCATCAGCCCCAATAAGATGTTTACCTTCAATCTGATTTTGCCACGTACTGTCTCTCCTCTTCTCTTGAAGGTACATACTTCCTCCAGTCTTTTTCTCTCACCCTGTGTCTCTTATCCACTCAGACATTCAGTGTGTCATAGTCTCTGTCTCTCATACATTCATGCTCTCTCTCTCTCTCTCTCTCTCTCTCTCTTCTCTCTCTGTCTCTGTCTCTCTCTCTGTCTCTCTCTCTGTCTCTCTGTCTCTCTCTCTGACAGTTTCCAGATGAAAGAACAGCAGCCAAACAGATTGATTCCCCCATTCCTCACATCGCAATTTGAGGCTTCCAACATAAACCATTTTAATGCATCTCTGTGCCAGTGCCATTATAGCATGGGCAGAGAAACAGAGTCATAAGGCTGTTAACACTACTTCAGAATGGCATGGTCTTTTGCTTAAAGGGGGAGCTTATGCTGCCATTCATGCGGATTCCCCATGGCTTCTATCTGGTAAAACGCCATTATTCTAGTGGGATGTCAGGATTAAGTGAAATTTCCCAAATGCAGAACTGTCAGACATACGCTGAACTGCTACCCGTTTGCTCTCTTTTTATTTTTGTCAAAAGATGGAAGGAATGGACCTGAATGGTGGAATAAGACATTCATTTCTTGGCCAGCAATTGGGATCAATCGCTGAGTGCAAGAAGCAGAGCTGGTAGTTCTCTGTGAGTTCTAGTCTCACAAATTTGAACATGACCATGCTTGTGATGTCTTTATATCCAGTCTCGGTGTGTTTGAAATTTAAATTTAGAGACACTGGGAGACAGAAAATCTAGTCATCTGGAAGAGTTTTCTCTCCTTTGTTGCTCTTATTTCTACATTTTTTACCGGCCCTCTGTTCCTTTCTATGCTCAAAAGAATTCTGAGATACACATTTTAAATAGTGGTTAACAGAGGACATCTACAGGCCTGGGAACACTATAAGTTGAATTTAGTAAAAAGATAAAATAAATTCAGAATGTTAAGTGAAGCACTATATTTGAAAGACATACTGTTTTTGGAATAGCCTTTGACCAGGTATCCAGATTACCCTTAACCTCTATTTATTTTGAAAGGCAGTTAAAATTATTATTTTTTTCCAATAAGCTTTTAGAATTAATAAACTGCCTTAGAATTGATTAACTGCTTATAAGAAGGGACACTGATGGCTGGACGGGAAGTAATGGTGTGCTACAAAATGTTTAGGACCCAATTCTGCCATCTCCAGTGCTGTTGCCACATTGCTAGTTTTTGCTAACATTGCTAGTTTCAAAACAGCTGGTTGGTTTGCCAAGCATGAGGTATAGCTCTGCTCTCAACTGACTCAAAAAATTCCAGAAAATGTAACTATTAACTTTTGCAAGCTGATAGAAGCTGGATCCAGCACAGTACCAGTAATTTCAGTCTATTTTTATATTTTTTTAAAAAAAATCATACTTGAATGGCTATGGTGTGTGTTTTCTTACTATGGACCATCAGGACTCATGTGGGAGTCATATATGAGACATACATGGTATAATGACAAACACAACAATTATTTTCTGCCTTCAGTAGAAAAATGTATTTGTGGGCAAGCTTGGTGGTCCACATAGATGAATGAAGAAGCATTGTCATGCTTGTTTGATGCTGATTATGCCACAGCACCAGTTTTATATGTAGAGACAATTGCATAGTTCTATATAAAATTGACCTGAATTGTGCTTGGATTGTTGTTGTTGCTCTTGTGCTCCATTTGTTTTGTGCTGTATATCTTTACTTTCAAGTGCAGCAGAAACTAGAAACTGTTTCTAAGGCTGTCCTTTGAATTTTCAGTAGCTTCCTATCCATTCCTGAACTCATAGCTGCAATGAGACTAAACCTTTCCAATTCATACTGTATGTATCACAATAATAATCCATCAAGTATATTGCAAGAAATAAATGACACCATGCAGATTCCTAGAAGAATTCCTAGGAGTGCATTTCCAAAGATTTATGTCCTAAAAGATTTATGTCCTTTTTTTCAGTTTTTTATTGAATGACCACGGGAGTCACTAAAAACCATTTTAGAATTCAGATTAATTTCCCAAAGAAGGTTGCCAAACAGGCAGCACTTTTCAAGCTTTCAAAAATGGAACTAGGTCAAATGAGTGTATATTATAAACAGTTTTACGCTGTAGGCCCAGAGTGGAAAAAGAATTTGGTTTGCAGGAACAAGGGTGCAGAACAGATGTACCAAGGATCTAATTGATGTTCCTCATGTAAACCCCTACTACACAGTTCACAAGCAATGAATTTGGTCATTTTTTCCTCTCACTCTTTAAGACATTAGCTTTGCAAAGTACTGATATTTAGACTAAATTTGCTCTCCAACCTACCAGTTTTCTACCTTGGATGGATTTCTATAATTCTTTAAGCCTACCAGATGTAATAGAATTTGTGTTGTTTGATTTTTCCAACTAAGCAGATGGTCATAAGTGGACAGAAAATTTGCCACTCTGTTTTTTTAGGAATGTGTATATTGGTTATTTTGCTATAGGGATATTAGTTTCCTTTACAAAAATGTGCTAATCACAGAATTGGGCTACTGCTTGTTCATGCCCACAATAATTTATTTTTTTTTGAGATAAGGAACCAAAACCACTCTAATTTGTTTTGCATAATACCATGCAGAGTCATAATTGTGTAGCCTTTTAAATACGATGTAAACTTATCTAAGTACAACAGAAATTAAAGACTACAATTGCTGGATTTACTGTGACAGTTACAGTGGCTTTGCTGATTACTGGCATAATACTGAATATATTTAATGCAATGTGTGAAACTAACTCTTGCCAATTTGAAGCTTTGCACGCAGGCTGCTGTTCCAACCATATGTAAGCAGAGATCAGATGCCAACCATGGTTCCCTCTGCAACTGTCTGAAACATCACTAAAATAGTATACATTGGATCAGTGTGTGGAGGAGGCCTGCCCACTGCCTCCTTTTCAACGTACCCACTGCATTTATAATCTCTAAGGCTATCAACACATGTATAATGTTGTAACTAGTGAAGAACTAGGAAGAGTTTTAAAAATTACATATTTTTGTTTATAATGCAAGAAGTCAGAGTAATACAGCTGTGGTTATGGGCAGAAAAGAAGATGGTGGTGTTTTCGTGTTTTTGTTTGTTTTTTTTAAATCCAGATATCTCAATCTCTTGAAATCTATTTAAGTCTGATTCTCAAGCCATGTACCATTGAAAGAAAGGGGCATATGCTAACCTTTTGGCCACTGTAGGCACGGAATTTTGTTAAGTCTTCACTGTGGTCAAGTTGATGTATTATCCTTGTCCTCTTGGCATGCTTCTAAAATATTCCCTTTCATATATGTCTACGTGATGGCTCAGTGGAATTCTTGAACCACATGTTTTTTCAATGTTCTTTCTACGAGGCATCCAGGATCACCTGCGTTAGCTTATCCTCAAACACATTTTCTGACAACAAGCATGATGTTATATGTCCCTTTTCCTGCCTGACCTCTGTTTGAATTGCCCAATTCTATCTATCATTCTTTGGATGCAGAAAAAAACAAACCTAAAGCAGTTTACAGACAAATACTGTCAAATATATTGAGACAGATATGCAGTAGAAGCTAGTGATACCACACATCTTAATAGCTCATCCAGACTATGCAATTTTATAATATTCACAATTTGTGAAATGATGTTATAACATACCCTTTTACTTCTGCCTAAATTATCCATGTACAATGATACAATGTAGTTAATTAAATTTATAATATATTTAAAAATAAAATTTTCGGCTACAAATCAAAACATAGAAGGCAAAAGGAAGTTACCCCATCTATTATTCTGATCTGAAGAGGAGGAGAGGGGAAGGGAAGGGAAGGGAAGGGAGGAGAAGGGAGGAGAGGAGAGGAGAGGAGAGGAGAGGAGAGGAGAGAAGAGAAGAGAAGAGAAGAGAAGAGAAGAGAAGAGAAGAGAAGAGAAGAGAAGAGAAGAGAAGAGATGAACAGAATGGCATGGAATGCAGGAAGCTAGGCTAAGCTAAGCTAAGCTAAGCAAAATCTTTATTGACACTTTTTTTTTCTGTGAACACACTAGCACACATTAAAAAATGACATTCTGATGGCCGACCTCAAAAGTATATACGTGTGTGTCTACGAGGACGCTTAAGATGATCGAGTTTCCTAAAACTAGGGGAGTTTTTTAGGATTGTGTACAAAAAGACACTCCCGAATCCCTTGGCAGGGGATTGAGAAGTGATAGCTTTAACTTAGAGCTAGCAGGCATTGTGCTGGCTTGGGGACTCTGCACACCCCGTCGGTAAGCAGTTGGCTTTGGTATGTAAATGGTGGCGTCTTCCAGAAGACGTTCATTAAATCCGCTCTGCAAAATTCATCACCAAATGGCTGCTTTGAAAAAAAAGGAAGAAAAGGAAAAAAAAAGAAGAGTGTTTGCTTCCTCTCCAAGCGCTCCCCTGAAAAGATCAAAATTGATATGTACAATGAGGCATAGTTGGAGATCAAAAGACCGCAGAGACTTCGGTGAAGTGTGCCCAGGTTAATCAGAGGAAGCAGACGTAACGCCGGCTGAATGCTTGATGCGAACGCCGAGAATCCGGCGCAGAAAAATCAGCCGGGGTCGCCAAGTGAACCATCCTCACTTCCCTCCTTTCCTTTTCCGCTTATGGTCCATGAATCGGCGCATCCCCCCCGCCCCAGCTCTTCTTATCGTAATCTTGAGCCCACCGTTAATTAAGTCACTTGGTTCCAATACAGGCTTGGAAGAGAAGACGAGAAGAGAAGTGTGCGTGGGTGAGAGAGAGAGAGAGAAAAGAGAGAGAGAGGGAGAAAAGAGAGAGAGAGAGAGAGAGAGAGAGAAAGAAAGAAAGAAAAAAAGAAAGAAAGAAAGAAAGAAAAAGAGAGAGAGAGAGGGAGAGGGAGAAAAGAGAAAGGGAGAGAAAAAGAGAGAGAGAGAGAAAGAGAGAAAAGAGAGAGAGAGGGAGAAAAGAGAAAGAGAAAAGAGAGAGAGGGAGAAAAGAGAAAGAGAAAGAGAGAGAAAGAGAGAAAGAAAGAGAAAAGAGAAAGAAAGAGAAAGAAAGAGAAAAGAGAGCGAGAAAGAGAGGGAGAAAAGCGAGAGAAAGAAAGTGAGAAAGAGAAAGAGAAAGAGAAAGAGAAAGAGAGAGGGGAGAGAGAGAAAGAGAGGTGTTGAAAAAAATCAAAATGGCAGCCACAACTGCGCAATCAAAACTGCGCGCGCACACGCCATGGATGCCACTGTTTGCAGAGAAGGGTGAGAAACAAATGGTTGCATATAAGCTTTGGAAAGAAGCTAGAGGAGATGAGAAGGCAAAGAAGAATTGAAGAGCTTCATGCAGAAATACACCGTCTATACGGGGGCATCTGTGATTGCCTGTGTGTGTGTGTGTGTGTGTGTGAGAGAGAGAGAGAGAGAGAGACAGAGACAGAGACAGAGAGGAAGAGAGAGGGATGTTCTTGAAAAAAAAATCAAGATGGCACCCACAACAGCGTGATCAAAATCCTGTCCTTTTGTCTATGCATCATTGAAACATTCCAATAGGGCTTGGGGGGCGCTCACACAAATGCACATCACAAATGCACACACACACACACACACACACACACACACACCATGGATGGTTGCAGAGCAGGGGTTGCGTTCACAAACAGCGGAGACTTGCTGGCTTTTAAAATGTGCACAAGCCTAACAAATCACTTGCAGTTAAGATGTGTGTTGTTCTCTCTCTCTCTCTCTCTCTCTCTCTCTCTTCCAGCCCTTTGAAATCTAGGCTTAAAATTATTTTGGGCAGGGAAGGCAGCAAGCAGCAACTCTATTTTGAGAACAGAAAAGAAAAGAAAAGAAAAGAAAAGAAAAGAAAAGAAAAGAAAAGAAAAGAAAAGAAAAGAAAAGAAAAGAAA
>JANHFL010001335.1:153783-166031 GCA_032468155.1 Oxyrhabdium leporinum
TATCTATCTATCTATCTATCTATCTATCTATCTATCTATCTATCTATCTATCTATCTATCTATCTCTATCTCTCTCTGCTCATTTCATACTGGCACATGTACTCATGCAGATGAAGTTAAAAGATAACTTAACAGAATTTGTATACAAACTTCACATGTAATTGCTGAATTGTTTAGAGTTCTGTGAGATTAGGTTAACCTATCATATACTTTGACTAGCCTGGCTAATCAAAATATATGATAATAAAAGTGATTTACAATAATTCTGGTTTGTTCAAATAGTAGAAACAATGTGGGAAGAGATTGTCCTTTTTATTAGAATTTAATGATGGCTTCTTGAAGATATTCCCTATTTGGTAGAAGATTTGACCATTTTGTACAAAATCTGCTATTTTCAATCTGAAAGAAAATGTGATATGTGAATCTATGCCTAGGATTTCTCCGAATCAAGGCAAATGTACAGCCAGAAAATTCTCAGCACATGTAATCTGAGATGAACTACAATAAAAGCAATTATACTGGCATCAGAACATGCTAGATCAATCCAAGGGCAGAAGTTATCAATTAACTTTTAGAATACATTTTAATATTCTAAATTTTAGTCCCCTGAATGATAATTCAACAACCACATCCAGGCCATCATACTGCATTTATCTATCTTTCGATTGAGTGGATAGACCCAATTAACTTCCTTTCTAGAATACAGTAGAGTCTGGTCACGACCATAATTCATTCCATAACTTTGGTGATTTCTTCTTCTTCTAATGTTTTGTCTTCAAGAATTTCTGGGTCAAGGGTCATGTTTGATCACCACTTGAGTATGTGTTCATGACCAGATTCAAAAATTTTGTGAATTTTTTGGTTGGAACGCGATTTGGTCGTGGTCAGAAGCTTACATGACCAGAGGTTCAACGGTACTAGGAATCATATTTTCACCTAACCTTCACAATATTTCATGACCTAAGCACACAACTTACCAAATAACTTTAAAAGATTTAGTCAAACCCCAAACATACCAGCTTTCCTATCCCCGGAGTGTGAAATCTCATTTTCCAGTTCTCTGGTCAAATTTAATGAGCCGCCTCCTGTTTAACCTCCATGTGAGAAGGTTTGGAAGCATCAAGGGAAACTATTTTTCCCCCTTGGTAAACAAATCAGAGATTTGGATAAACACCAACATATATGTCATCTATTTGTAAAGATGGCTTCTGTGGTTAAAATGGCTCTTACAGTATAATTTTATTTAGAGGAAGAATTAAATTAAAGTTATTTTCTAGTGAAATTCAAAACATACAGAATTGAAACAAAAGAACAGGGATGAGAATCCAAAACAATCCAATATGAAAACAAGCTAGCAGAGATAGAATAGAATATAGAATAATAGAGTTGGAAGGGACCTTGGAGGTCTTTTAGTCCAACCCCCTACATAGGCAGGAAACCCTACACCACTTCAGACAAATTTCTTCTTTAAAACTTCTAGTGTTGGAGCATTTACAACTTCTGGAGGCAAGTTGTTCCACTGATTAATTGTTCTAATTGTCAGGAAATTTCTCCTTAGTTCCAAGTTGCTTCTCTCCTTCATTAGTTTCCACACCTTGCTTCTTGTCCTACCCTCAGGTGCTTTGGAGAATAGCTTGACCCCCTCTTCTTTGTGACAGCCCCTGAGATATTGGAACACTGCTATCATGTCACCCCTAGTCCTTCTTTTCTGGACTGGGCTGCCAAACCACAAAATTTGGGGACCACTGTCCTAAACCATATAATTTATCCACCAAAACCAACAAGTCTATAAAGTGCCATCCAGATCTTCTTTCAAATGTCATACTGAGGATGCAATAAGAAACAGTGAATATTTATTTCTTAGCTTATTGGTCCCTCTATAGCACACTAATGAAAAACATTTTTATGAGATGTCCAACAGCTGAGCATCTCTGTTTTGCCTCATATAACCGGGCATGTTTCTTTGGATCTATTAAGGTTTATTCTCATTCAACAATAGCCCAGTAATAGTTCTGAGGACACTGTACCCGTTATTTTCTGATCATAGTATACACCAGAATTATTTTACTACAGTATATTTAATCTGATCAGAAGTTATATATCATCTGAAAATAATTATATTTGTTTTTAATTTCAACTACCCTGCAATTTTACTTCATAGATCTATAGATGAATAAACTGAAACTGCAATGCACTGATTTGCAATCTCCAAAATTGTGGAAGGAATGTAAAGTGCATATTTCCAAATTCAAGCCATACCCATATACATATAATTCTCGCAAGGACGGAACGGTGACATTTTAGGAAGAATTGTTTGCATCAGTATAACATGTATCACAGTAATGTGCTCCATCAATAAAGCAGAGAATGGATTTATTTTAGAAATGATATCAACATTTCAACTCTAGCTTGCACCATCCAGTACAAAGAACAGTGGAGTTATTGGCTGTGATGTGTATAGATGTAGCATGCATACATAAACACCTTTTCACATCATAACAATCAAAGAGTATATGAATGCCAACAATAAAAGTGTAATAGAAAATCAAAACAGAAGCTAAAACCAATTTAATTCAAATTCAAATTTCCTGCCAGGAGCAGTGTAACTGTACAATTTCCAAATCTAACAAAAAAAAAAAATAGATTTCTAGGCTGAAGCCCTTAAAGCAGAATCTTAACCAGTTGAAGATGCCAAATTGTTTATAATGGCAGCTCCAGTTACTTTGGATGAAAACTGTTGAAGTTCATTCCTTGCTGTCCATATCACACACATACACAAAGAAAGTCTCTAAAAGCATTTCCAACCTACCTGAATGCTGTGGTGATTTTGTGTTAATGTTAATAAGGTTTTCCAGAACTATCAAGAAGCATTGACTTAACAGAGCTTCCATTTAAATGCCCCTTTGACTGAAAACAGCAATTCCCTTGAGAGTGGCAGGTTGAAGTGGCCACATCACTTTGATCTGGATCCTAAAAGGAGCACTTGCAGAAACACTTTCCATCAAAACAAAGAGGCTACCATGAAGTGTTGACCACTTTAACACTCTGGCTCGAAGATCTGAGGCAGGGCAAAATGATTTATTTCTCTGAACTGAAACAGTATCTTAAATTGGATTTGTGCAATGGTGTAGATTTGAAGCAACACCTTGAAATGGAGTGGCTCTTATGGTTGGACTCTTTTAAAAGAACAATCAGGATCAGGGCCACTGAGTATGCCTATGCTCTATCTTTAACCATTTGTTTCTTAGGATGGACACTATCAATGAGACCACCAAGAAACAACCTTCAAAATTAAACATTTCCCTACCTAGTTCTACTGTTCCCCAAAGTCATTGTCCTATTAGGAATGTCCAGATGTCCTTGGAGATGCAGACTAGACTGCAAAGTTGGAAAAAAGAAAATCCCAGAAGAAGGCAATGTCAAACCACTTCGCTATCACTCATAAGAGACCTACATATTATTATCCTTAGGGTTATCCCTGCATTGTGGCAATAGGTGATGGAGATCCCTGCAGCCTGAAACAGCTGATTGTCAGGTGGCTGATTCAAGCGACAATCGGCTGCTTCTGCTAATCAGGCTGTGCTGAAGCTGAAACAGGCTGTTTGCTGCAAGGAGGCAAATTGCTGGGAGGCAGAGGCAGATTTTTTTCCCCTCCCCAAAAGCTAGGTGTATCTTATATTTTGGAGCATCTTATACTCTGAAAAATATGGTATATACCTACACCCAAACACACACACATACACACACACACACATCACTGTCCATCTTGAATACATAGAGGAAAGAGGAAGCTTGAAAGTTCATAGGATAGATACTCTATGGGACAAAACTGTGACTGATTCTGGATGTTCTGCTTTGGATAGCACAAAGTCTCCTCCCAGAAGGTAACAAGGAAAACAGGTCATGAAGAGGATGTGTATCATCCCGGACAATCCTGCGGACCCTGCTCAAGCAATGCTTATCTGCCATATCCCAGATAGAATGGAGTGAACTGCCAATAATATTTTCTGCCATCCTCACCACTCTCTGTACCACCTTCCTGTCTGAAGCAATAATTCTTCCAAACCAGACAGTAATGCAATATGACACGATACTCTTTCTATAGCAGGGGCCTGCAACCTTAAACATTCAAAGAGCCATTTGGACCCATTTCCCACAGAAAACAAAACACCAGGAGCCACAAAACCTGGATGGGCGTAGCCAACTCGATGTGACTCACTCCCATTGAGTCACATCCCCCCCCCAGCCATGCCTACCCAGGTTTTGTGGCTCTTGGTGTTTTCTTTTCTATGGGAAACAGGTCTCTCTCTCTCTCTTTTTTTTTTTCTTTCTCTCTCTTTCCATCTCTCTCTCTCTCTGTGTCTCTCTCTCCCTCCCTCAGCTTGTGCTCATTCCTCAGTGCACACGCACACACACTGACTCCCAGGGTGGGCATGTGAGGTTCGGCACAGCCAGCCCCCTTTTCCCACTGCCTTGAACTTCTTAACACCATGGCTGGGCACTGCAGGCCCATCCCCCTTTCCATCATCCCATTCTCTCGGATCCCATTTCCACCCCGCCAGCTCTCGTGTTAGAGAGGCTGACATCAGTCGCGGCCATGCCGGATCAGTGTCTTAGGGAAGAGAGCAGATTGCACATCTCCCCAAGTAACTGAGACATGCCAAGCACCAACAAGGACCAGAAGAAGCTGCAACAAGAGTGAGGTGCCAGAGAATCAGCCCTGGCCACTTCTCCATCCCCCGCCATTGCTCTTACCTTCTCAGGCTAGGTGAGGAGTGACTGGGAGGGGAGGACGAGGGGCAGGGCCAGCCAGTGATGGGGCAGGGAAGCTCAGCAGAGAGCCCAAAGAGCCACATGTAGCTCTAGAGCTGCGGGTTGCTGACACCCGCTCTATAGAAAGTGGTAAGGAGAGGGCAAGAAAGATGTATTTTTCTCATGCAACACAGAAAATGCAGTTGCTGCTATGCCTGCTTTACCAGTGGATTGCTCTTGAGTGACCAAGCCCTCAAGTTATACAACTCAGAGTGGTGTATATAATACTCCTCCTACCTATTTCCTTCACAAAAACAACCCTTTGAAGTGAGTTGGACTGTGAGAGGGCTACTGGCCCAAAGTCATCTACCAAACTTTCATGCCTAATGGAAAACTAGAACTCACAGCCTTCTGGTTTCTAATACAGTACTTTAACCACTGTAACAAACATTACCAAGGATTACGCTTATCCCAAAGGAGATTTTAAATTTACTTCAAGGCATTGAAAGAATTCGAGGACATTTTAGATCTAGGTACATCATTGTCTGCACATCTGGAAGCAGTTCTGGGTGCATACTGATCTATGCTATATGTAGAACCTTATAGGAGTGAGGGTTATCATTGTCCTACAATCCCTGTGTCTGTTTTTCATAATATAGGAGATTAATGTAAACCCTCTAATTTAAAAACATGTATGATTCTCTGAGGTCCAAACTCCATATTTAATGAAATATGCAGCTAATACTCTCTTGGATTTTAATTCTACAAACATATGGCAGCAGCCAGCTGGTTTTGTCCAAACTGAGAAGCAAAGCAGGATTGGACCTTGTAATGAATGTTTGCATAGTGGACCTCCAGGAACAATCACAGCAATAAGGCAAAACCAAGATGTTGAAAAACTATAGGAGAAAAAGACAGCAACAAATCCATAATGTTGCCAAGAAACCTGATGGATACATTTATAAAGTCACCAGCTGTTGAACTCAATATGAAGATTTTTCTTCTCAAGGAGAATGATTAAGTCCCAAATCCCAATCGCAGCCACTGTACACATAAATGGGAGGTTTACCCTTTTCCAAGAATTTCCACCAAACTTTAAAAATTACCCTACTCTTTGCAGTCATAGAAGAAGAAAGAAAGAAACAACAACCTTCCTCTATGCTAGAAGAGCATGTTATAATATCCTAAGGTTCATACAACTTCCAAAAACCTTTTCATATCATCAAAATGTATAACAAATTGTTGCTTCTTATGGGATTTGCTGCTGGTTGAAATGTCTTAATTTTAATTAAATTGAGATTTGTAAACCACCTAGAGTCAGGTGAGATGGATGGTGTAGAAATGTCATAAATAAATAAAGATAAATAGCTTCATTTCTAATCATGATATTGGCCTTGCCCTCTACTTTGGGAATAGAAAGACATCTCAGTGGGAAATATGCCCCTCTTATCTAGGCTACTACTACAGCTTTTACGATGGGTACAATGAAACAATTTGGAAAGGCATTTGGCTGCGTTGCTTTCATGAGTGAAAAATACCAGAACCTATTGCATTATTTTATTTCATTTTCTGTAGGAATACATCAGTAATAATTCAACCTCCTGCTACGAGTAGCAGTTCTTCCTGCTACCGCCTACCTTCTGCCGTAATACCTCACTTTGCATTTTCTCCCAATTCCAATATATGAGACCATTACAATCTACCAACTTCTGGACTATCTTTCCCACCTGCTCTATGGGCTTGTACCCAAATAGGAAGACCTGACTATAGACCTGTTTTGATAGTTGCTCTATGAAAAACTCACTGACTTCCTTAAAAATGTATTGGACTTTGCATGATCATCTCATCCAATATACATATACTGTGCACATTTCATGGGTGAAGGCCTAATAGAATTCAGGTGTCTTCTGCTATAAAGCCCTAAACTTCCTTCTGATTTCACTTCTAACATTTACTAGGCACAATTTTAAGCTGTGACTTAGTACAGAGCTGGGCGTATCCCCCTTGGACAATTCATAAACCGGGAACAATACAATACCAGCTAAATATTTCTCAAAAACATCATACATTGAACTTCCTCTTCTAATTAATACTGTCCAGGAAAATATCAAGATTCTTAATTTCTCTGTATTTTGACACTTGTACCTCTTCACAGTGATTTCTGGGCGTGTTAGATTGATTGCACACTTTCTCTCTGTAGATAAAGGGAATGCTCCTCTCCATAATCTCCAACTACAACTCCAAACCTTTTATAGCTTGATTAGACAAGAAAAACATTCAAAAGAAGATGCAATGCTCCCCATAGACCACACGATGGTGCTGGTCTGCTACAAATTAGTGTTCTGCCAGCAACTATTAGAAGGAAACTGATTATAGATTTTTTAAAAAAATCTGGGAATATGCATAAAAAGTACACACAATTACTTAAAGAAAATTTAAGATAGTATATCATAATTATACCCATCATCTTTTGGAGATTCTTGTCTAAATGTGTTGGCTATTTTTCCAGAATTAGAATATCCCTGTCTCTATTGCTTGAACACTTGCTGCAAATACAAACTTAATCAGAGATTGCATCTTTTTTTTTTCTGCTCAGCTCATGGTTTCTTCTTCTATTTTCTCCTCCACTTTTCTCTGTCTGTTAAAAGGACTCCACTTTTTTAGTGCCAGGATTAAAAGAAGTATCTCTAGGGTCCATATAACAAAAAGCTATGACTCCTCACAGGATTCACCATCAAACATGTCAGCTGACAATCACCACAGCTTGTTTGCATATTTTTGATTGATTATGTGCCATCAAATTTTTTTACTGCTCATGACTATAGAGAAAGATTGTCTCTATGACAATTTATTCCTAACCTGTTCTTTTAAGTCTCCCATTCATTGCCACAGTAGCTGAGCTACATTTTTTTATCCATGTGGTTTTCTTGGTAAAAAATGCAGGAAGGGTTTACCATTGCCTTCATCCTTATAATCTTTGCAATTGTCACTAAAGTGATCATACAGTATGCATCCAGCATTTGTCTATATCACTGATATGTTGACCAATATAGGGGCCTGCTGGCTTTAGATGACTTTCCCACCTTGTAATGGTATGTGGGGAAGACCTTGGGGAATGGTGCAAAGAGCTGCTGTCTATGGAAAAGTCAGATAAGAGAGGATAGCCCACAAATTGATAGTGGTTGGAGCAAGAGGTTCATAAGGAACTCTCCCTAGTTTCTCAGGCTGTAAATGTGATAGCAGGAGATTTGTACTTTTAGACCTAAGAAACTGATGTCAGCCTTAACAGATAGATCAGACAGGAAACATGACCAGCTGTGTTCATTCTATTTTGTTGCAAGGTTACATTAGCGGCAAGTCTGAAAGTACAAATATTCTGCCATCTCCTTTACAGGCTGAGATGTTAGGGAGGGTCCCTTTTGAGTTTCTTTCTCAGGCCATTATGTAGCTGCAGACTATACTCTCTCTTATCTGATCATTCCTTAGGCAGCATTTGTTTACTTTTCACCAAAGTTCTTTCCAATAAACTATTACACACCTTGAAAGATTCTGCTGAGAATATATATCCTGGGCTCTTTGCCCATCTATCCCATGAACACACACACCATATATAGACCACAATGAGGCAGCACAACTTGAGACTTTTGGGGGGATGTTCAGCCACAATAAAGTTTTTGTGTCTTTCTGATGCCCTTCTAGTCATGTCCTCCACCTCTGTGTAAATTAAAAAATATATAAACAATAATGTAAGCCACCAACAAACCAACAAAAACCAAATAAAAATTCATAAAATCTTTCTTTGAAAAAAAAATGAAAAGAGATTCAAATTTAAGATAAAACATAACATTTGGTCTTATGCTGAGTGGTTTTAAATATAATCATCAATTGATAAACTGACTTTAAGGAGGGTGTTTTTAGTGAACTGTGAATATGTTTACATTTTCCTTAATGCCAACAGACACCACCAACTTGATGTCTAGCATTTTCTGCCCTCTAATTTTAGCAAAAAATACATTATTGAAAGCACTTATCTCAGTGGTATATGCAGAAAACAGCAGTTCCTGGAGTGAAACACTAATTATTTTGAAACAAAATTCAGAGCTCTTGTTTTTCTGCCTTCCTTCAGGTTTTCTCCCTTGACTTTACTGTTTTGTGCAATGAATTGCTTTAATTTGCAGAGAAAATGTAAACAAATTGAGACATTAGATATACAAAGACAAATGTTAGAAAAGGGCCCTCAAGTTCCTTAACTTACTGAAAAGCTTAGTCGGATTTTTCCCATTGTCAAAGGAAAGGATCACTCTCTAGAAATACTCATGCTGAGAAAATACGAGTCCAAATTATGTGAATCAGATAGAAGACTGGAATTCCATCTGCTATATTCTAGGAGGAATCAATTTAACAATTGCTTACTCAAGATTTTACATATGGAGTCTGGGCTGTAAGTTTACTCTCAGCATATCTTCCATATCTCCATATTTTGGATGAAGTTTCCAAGATAAGGTAGAGTTTGGCAGGTGAAAATGGGGTCAACACTCAGGGTTGCCTTAACAGCATTATGGGCCCCGGGAAAAGCAGTGTACTGGGGGCCCTATGACAACTGTGACCAAGACAAAATGTAAATGGTTGATAAAATTAAACATATATTTATTTTATTGGCACTTCGAACAAAATCAGTGTTGAAACATTAAAAACATGCTGTGCAGCAACAACTAATCAACATGATAAACATTGGAACAATACACGAGGCTTGAAAAACACAACAATGCTCAGTAAGCCATACAGTTGCTGTGTTTATATGATACAAGGTGCATTGAAGGGTTAACATACACATATTAGTATAGGGCCCCTATGCTCTTGGGGCCCACAGGCAAGTGCCCATCGGTCCCATGCATTAAGACAGCCCTGTCAACACTGTGGGTCTTTCTCCACTGTTATTGATTGTATGTATGTGTAATGAACTCTGTCAGAAAACTTGCATCTAATTGCAAATATCTGTCAGGAGTTCAGTGTCTTTACCCTTCATCAACTCTGGCCAAAACTAAAGTTTATGTCATTTCAAGAAGAGACTGGACTGCCATCTGTCAGAAATGGTGTAGGGTCTCCTGCTTGGGCATAGGGTTGGACTAGATGACCTACAAGGTCCCTTCCAACTCCGTTAATCTATCTTTATCTAGTTAAAACCTGAAAAATATGTGAGTCATCAACAAACAAACAGCCCATCAGCCATGCATTGCAGACTGTCAGAAACACCTGTGCATATCATTCTCTCTCTCTCTCTTTTTCTCACCCACACATTTTATACTCACATGTAGGGGAAAAAATAAGTCCTGGTGGTTTACCAAACTCCAGTTTTTCTCCCATGTCATTTTTTACATAGATTTCAGCTTATACATTCAAAATACTAACATTAAATTGGATATCAGTATAAAATGATAAAAGTGTGTTTTGGGGTTGTTTTCAACCAGGAAAGATTTAAATATAAAGATCAAATTGATGTGAAGTAATAAGATACAGTATTTCCATACTAACTTTTTGTTTATCAGAATTTCTATTACTTGGGGTAAGACAGGCTAAAACTCTATTATCTCAGCAAAATTGGAGATGCTTGCATCTCTTAAAGCCTTTATTCACTTACATGTAATCATAGTACAAACAAACTTGCTAACTTTTTCCCCCACCATGTTGCCTTCATTTCATCTGCAGCCCATGAAGGATTCAGGCTTAAGTTCTCTTTAATAGTCCCAGAGTGAAGGTTGTATCTTCAAGTGCTTCACTTTTATGCCACCATAACTGATTGCCGTAGTCACTTCATCTTGCAGAAGCTTAAGGCACTGTTTATAGATTTCTCCAAAGCAAAACAATAAGGTGAAATATCTTGGTCCCAGTGGCTAAAAGCAGAGAGCTGCTGCCTCTGAGTTTACTCCACCTTAAAAAAAAACTGTCATTAAAAACACCAATGTGACAATGAGACAAGTATGCAAAAAGAGAAGCTTCTTGGATGAGAAGTGAAACATTTTCAAGGAAAAAAAAGCAAGAAAGTCCAGTTGTCTTTTAGAAAAGCACCTTTGGGACAACCATGACCTGGATGACTGTGAATCTCCTTAGACAAAAAGAGAATGGGGAGTAGAAACTGTCTCCCGAAGATGAGAGAAGGTCATACATTCTTTCAAAGGATCATTGGTGGGTTAAGAGCAGTAATGAATGAATCAACCAAAAAACAATTTGAATTTGAAATGACATTTGATTCCAACATTGGCTTCAAAGAGTAATTCAACTGAATCAACCCAAATTTTCAAAGCTCTAGAAAGTTCCAGAAAGTCACCTGAAGTCCAAATCACTTTTCAGTCCTCCTTTTTGAAATAATTTAAAGGCTCTTGATCAGATTTCATGCTGGGATCAGTTCAAAAATCCAAATCAAAGGGATGATTCAATGAAATTACCTTATATCTTGACCAACCCTTGTGAATCGTTCTCACAACCTCTATGTCAGCTTGGCCATTTCTATGGGTAATAAAAGGGATCTTAATTAAATGACTGAATCACATAATTAACTTTAAACAGATGACCATAGGTTTTGATGCACAAAGTTATGCCAATCCATTTATCCTATATTATTTGTCTGCCATTTTAAAGTTTTAACTTCTAAATCAAAGTGTGTGATGTGAAGACACACTGTTTTCCAATTAATCAGCATAGTTGAAACACAAACACAAAGAGTGTTTTTCATTGTATTTCATTATAACCATTGTCTGATACAAAGCTGGGTTCTTTACTGAAATAACACAAAAATAACAGCACAATATTGGGTTTTTAAAAAAAATAAAAATCTGGAATGCTCGTTTATCCACCCAGTAGATATCAATATTATGATATCTCCCTTGACCAAACCATCTGTCTCTCTGGTGATAACGGCCGCTCCTATTCGGATGTGGTGACTTTAGTGGTTTTGCTTTGGATCAGATTGGCACGCAACCATTCACCACTTCCATGTTATAAAACTTGCTGAGTTCCCCATTTCAATTGCGGTTGGCAGGATTACATTTCATACTGTTTATTTCCCATGATTATATGGTGGGATCAACAACCCTTCAGTACTGTTCCAGATCAAAATTAAGAAAATGCATGTTAAGTGGTGTTGTTTTGCTTTGGTTTGTTTTACAAAAGAATACATTATTTAAAATTCTTCAAGACAATGGACAGATAGGGTTTTGTTCAATGATCAAATTCATAAGATGCCCTCAAGGAAACTTAGTCAAATGTACTGTAGAAAATATCAGGACAGATGAAGCTGATTGATCTTTGTTTAAGATGTTTTGGGACTCCATTTTTAGATTGGGTGAAACCAGGCTTAATAGCAGTAACTGTGAGAGGGATCTTGGAGCCTTAGTGGACAACCAGCTAAGTATGAGCCAGCAATGTGCAGCGGCAGCCAAAAAAGCCAATGCAATCCTAAATTGCATTAACAGAGGGATACAGTCAAGATCAAGTGAGGT
>JANHFL010001335.1:168392-184894 GCA_032468155.1 Oxyrhabdium leporinum
AAAAGTTATGATATCTAAAATATGGTGATTGATATAAAAATAATTTTACAATTGAATAAGTAACAGAGGAAGATCTTCATATCATATAAATGCCTGTATTAATATTAGAATTATACAAAGTGGTTAAATGTAATAGAGAGGATTGATAATATTTTACTTATACTAAAGATATGAAATTTAAAATAGGGTGGTTGGCACAAAATGACATATGGAAGTATTGAATAACTTGACTTTTGGTGGAACAATGAAGGATGATAACTTGTTATGAAGATATGTAATATCGCTAGAATTATATAATTTAGTTAAATGATATAAATATGATGAATATCAATTCATTTATATTGAAGGCATGATACCCAGATACCACACTGTTCACACAACAATATGTCTGTATAAAAATTTTAAAACGAAGAAAAAACTATCAAAAAAAAAGTTGTTAAGTGAATATGGTTTCCCCATTGACTAAGCTTGTCAGAAAGTCACAAAAGAGCTTGGGACACTGTGACCGTCATAAATATGAGCCAGTTGTCAAGCATCTGAATTTTGTTCACATGACCATGGGGATGCTGCAGAGGTTGCAAGTGTGAAAAATAGTCATGTTCCTTTTCTGAGTGCCGTCGTAGCTTTGAACGATCATTAAATGAATGGTTGTAAATCCAAGACTACTTGTAATCCATTGTTCTCCCTCCTTAACCTATTATAAAGGGCATCCTATTCATATCTGGAGCTTCAAATTTATTGAAGCACCCTCCCACACTTTGTCCATCTCACTTAAAAAAAAAAAAGTTATGAAGTTTATCGTTCCAATTTGTCTAGGTTGTCCTATATCTTTATAATTCCTGACTGAACTCTAATTTGTTTCATTAAGAGTAGAATTAGGGCAGCACTAAGTACTTTCTGACATTTAAAAAGTTCAAAGGAGGACTTGCAACGCTCTGACTCAAAGCTGTCCCATTTTAGTGACATACATCTCAGGCATCAGGCATCAATTAAAGGTAAGTGCCACAAAACAGCTTTAGACTTAGGTTTTATGTACGGTATTTATGTAAATTAGGTTTGTTAAGAGGAACATTAAACTGTTATGGAATCAAAAAAGGCCAATGCTTGGGAGTCTGCTGAGGAATAAAAAAAAATGTGCAGGACACGTTGCTCACATTTATTTAAGTTTTCAAAAAATCTGAGATACAGTCTTTGGAGTAGATAAAAGACAGAAAAACAGAAATGTTACCTTCAAGGTAATACTCTGGAGTGTCTCTAGAACTGAAAACAGGGAGAAAGTGTCTTGGTCATAACGTTTATAGACAATTTTATAGAAAATTCAGAAGATATTTTCTTGGCTACTTGTAAATGAAATAAATGCAAGAATATTTCACGTAAATCTTCGAGTGGGGAGGGGGGGGTAGAGAATTTGTTTCCTTTAAGACAAAAAACACACCACTATTTGACCTACTAGAGAACTGGAGAATTCTTTGAGGTACTGAATTAAGCTGATTTGGATCCACTCGGGCATGAATAAAATAAAATAAAAGTTATTATAATGAGTTATCCGTGACATCAACAAAGCGCTTTGGGTTTTCTGTGTTGTTTAATCACAGTCCACCCAGTAACTGTATAGGTGAACTCCTGACAGCAAACTAAATTTATTAGTATTGTCTGCAGTGTACATATGCGTGCTCTGTCATCTTTGAAGTGGTGGAAAGGAAATAACTAATGTTGTAACCCAATTTCATTTCACAATGTTAACTTTTTTTCTCTTTCTCGTTCCCATCGTATAAGGATGCAGAATCCTCAATACTATAGAGATCCGTAATCAGCTGATGTATATAAATTGTGTTTACATACATACGTACATGTATAAATCTTATTATAGGTAGTTCTCGACTTGCAATTGTTCATTTAGTGTCCGTTCAAAGTTACAACGGCACTGGAAAAAGTGACTTATGAGCATTTCTCTCACTTATGACCCTTGCAGCCACGTGATTTACATTCGGATGCTTGGCAATTGGTTCATGTTTTGTGACGGTCGCAGTGTCCCAGGGTCACGGGATCCCCTTTTGCGACCTTCTGACAAGCAAATTCAACGGGGAAGCCGGATTCACTTAACAACCACGTGACTAATTTAACAGCTGCAGTGACTCACATAACAGATGTGGTGAGAAAAGTCATAAAATGGGGCAAAGTTCACTTAACATGTTTCTCACTTAGCAACCATAAATTCTGGACTCAGTTGTGGTCATAAGTCGAGGACGACCTGCACCAGGACTCTCCAGTCTCTTCCATAACTTGCTGTTGCTGACTTTGATTAGCAAAGAGAAGGAACCTCTTACTATAACCTTAGCCCAGATTGTCTATTTTGTTAAACTTTGGGCACCTGACAAAGTGATCCTGAGCATTTGATGGGAACTGACTTATGAAAATTGTTGGATGACGCAGCAGGGCTCAAATTTATCTCACTCCATTTCCATATGTAGCTTCCCTAATAACAGGGAATGAAAGCCTTGCCAATTATTAAATGGTGGGCTCGAGAGATCCTTGGTGCTCTCTTCACTTGTTTTCTTGCAGACGTTTCAGGACTAGGGTAACGAAATCGGTGCTACAGTGGGCTTGCAATTGTTTGTTGCAGTGATCTTGCAACAAGGCTGTCTCTCCTGATTGACCCCAAAAATAACTTTGAAAGACCACTGATGTCACTGAATATCTCTTAGATCTTTGAAAAAAACAATGGGTTAGATGTAAGTTGCAGATGCAATGTAGCTTCTTATCCCACCTGCAAATGAAGTAGTCACAATTTTAATAGCCTATTATAAAAGTCAAAAGCAAGACCCTAGGAATCTCTTGCTTTGTTCTATGCAGGGGTGTCAAACTCGCGGCCCGCGGGTCGGATGCGTCACGTGCTGGCCCCACCCCCACCCGGTTTAGCGAAGGGGGGGGAAGTTCCAATTTGTCACGTGACGCCACCGTGACAACGTGAGTTTGACACCGCTGTTCTATTGGATCTATTTAATTTGGGCTCTTAATTCTATCAACACCTCCTATTCTAATCTAGTAATATATGCAGTCATTTATTTGACGCAATAGTCATTTCCAGCCCTATTCTTTCAGTAGGGAAGCTGGAAAGGCTGAAGGGAAAAATTAACAAGAGACAGAGAGAGAGAGTATATAACTTTTCCTGAAGCTGTTGAAATCCCCATATTTAAAGCTATCCAAAGATGTTGCAATATTTCTCATGACATAATGCCATCTAGAGGTAGAATGAAGTTTTATCTTGCAAGCAAGGTGAATTAACATCCTTTTCCAGCATGAAACAGAGAGAACGATGGAGACTTTGGACTTTTGCTTATATCTTGCTGCATTGAGGACAGAATAAAGTTTATCACGTACCTTAAAGAGCAGAAATATCGGGTGCATGAAATGAGTCTAGTCTTTTCTTCCCACAATGTGTAACAATGGACAGAAAAAGGGGTCACTTCCTACCTCAACATAATACATCTCTGTGTTTATCCCTCTCATCCCAATCCTATATCTCTTTTGGTTTGACAAGTTAGAATATCCCTAAGAATTTCATGTCATCCTTGAAACTCCTGCTGTTCCAGCCATCCCATTGACTCTGGATATTTATATTTTTCCTCAGATTTTTAATCAAAGAGGCTAGGTATGGGGTAGAAACTCATGCTAGAGTTTTAATTTTTTAACTTTCAATTTGTTTTCAAGGGCTTCTGGGTAATTTCACATCTTGTCCCTATTGTCCCTGCATTAATGCACTATTAAAGTATTTTGGGGGAAATTGTGCATTTTTGTTTTTTACAAAAATTAAGTGCAAAACAGGTTATTTCATTTTAAATCATACTCTAAGACTGAGTTGATTTTTCAGACGGAGATATTTGCAAATGATGTCATTCCCGTTGGCAATCTTGCAGTTGATTTTTTTTTCTCTAGTTATAGTATGAAATAGTGGGAGATAGCTTTGTCTCCAGCATTTTCATTTGTCTAATTGCTACGTAGAGTATACTCACTAGAGGGCAGCACAAACATAAATGCATTGCCTGAGTTATGTTAAAAATAGCTGTAGTTTTAAGAACAAGTTTGCTCTTTGCTTAATGGATACTGCCTATAGATTGCCCATTCTGTGTGTGTGTGTGTGTGTGTGTGTGTGTGTGTGTGTGTCTGTCTGTCTGCTGAAGCTTGATTTTGTAGTTGTTGTCTTGCCTGGCCATTTCAAACTGTGCCTTCAAATCAGCAATTTCAGGCAGTGGAACACATTATTATTATTTTTCTCTACACAGTGATCATTTCAAAGTAGACAATCATCTGCTCCTTATTGTTTGATCTGCAGGCATGCTATTCGCGGCGTACAGTATATCCAACACAGCAGATAAAGCACATTCCAGAGTCTCTAATTATATCCTCACACCAAAAGGAATAGACACACGCTTTTATTCAGGATGCCTGTTTCAGAGTTGATCTCCAGGAACCCTAAGGGATGTGCCATTCAACAATTGGCTGTCGTTTCTCTTGCAGCAAATTGACATGGCTTCCAGTCTGGAAAGAACATATAAAGGAATTTCCGTGGTTTGACAGCACCCCCTGTGATTATTTAGATCACACCCCTAAATTCTATACTGCAAACATTTCTTGTGGTTGTAGCCTCAGCTTTGGAAATCTAAGATAACTCCTGTTTTGTTTTGTTTTGTTTTCTTTTTCCCAATGATGACAAAAGAGGGACTATAGTATCCCATTTGTTTTCCCGTTTGAAACCCTATTAATATATGCAGGCAGCATCAAACTGAATATGAAGATACCAAAGAAAGCCAAACAAGAAATAATTGATAAAGCGAGTTTTGGGTTTTTTTTTAAACTAGTTAACTTTAAGATTCAGATTAATGCTGGCTGGGGAATTCTGTTAGTTGAAGTCTACACACTTTAAAGTTGCCAAGTTTGAAAAAAAAAAGTGTATTAAAGGAAATAGAAGGTGAACAATCAGGAAGAACACACTTTGCAATTTCTGGATTTAGTTTACACTGTGTCAAAGGGAAGCAAAATATTCTAGAGAAGGCAACGGTACATTAAAATCCGGACTGGGTACCATGTTCATCCTAGTTCTACTGATACCAGTAAGCCAATCATAATTTGAAAAATGATAAGGTTAACAAAGGGCTTAGCTGAGAAAGCCACAAGCAATCTGTTCCTGTGAATAGTGTAACATGAGCCTTGAGCCACTGGAGAACAATGAAGAGAGGAGATTGATGACTGGATCCCCCCACAACCCTGCTTGCTTTCTAAGAGCAGAGTAAGGGAAGAGAGAAAAAGAAAATTTGCAAGAGAATGTTGTCCATACCAATTCCGTTTTCGATAATCATTTCTTCTTCTAAATGGGGCTGGGAAAATGTAGCTACAGCTCTAGAAATAAGTTGCTTTTGCTTCTTAAGATGGAGGAGAAAAAGAGCTGCTCTTAAACTATGTAATCCATTTGATAAATGAAACTATTCGATCTCTTCCATTTCACAGATTTATGACAAGGATTCATCAGGAGAAGCCATGAAAACGTTACTCTTCAGAGGGAGAGTGGGATGCAAACGTAATAGATACATGGATGAGGAAAGCAGTCAAACATGATGCTTTTTTTTTCTTGATACTAGAAATGAGAATCCTGGGGGACAAAGAGCCATTTTGGAGAATAGCCACCAGGAAAGAAAGTAAGAAGCTGGACACAACACTGTAGTAGCTGGACTGAGCATGCAGGCCAAAAAGTTGGAGGTTACAAGGACTTCACCCAATGTCTGCAAGTCTATATAACTGAGCTGTGCCTTCTGCCTTGGCATGTATGTGGTAAGTACTTCCAACATGACCTGTCTTCTTCTCAAACAACCCTTTCCCTGGCCTCTTCTCCCCAATCTGACAGATACAATGCTCACAGCCTGTGTGCCTTATGGAGAAAAGGTGGAGAAAGACAAACATGTAATAAAGTATGTAACACCACACAGGAAGCATTAAGGCATTTACTAATCGTCCTTGGAGTAGACCAAATCCATAAGAGATACATAGGATTGAATTTCATTTAAAAAAAAATATGTTAAAATGTCTTATGGGTTTCAATTAGCCCTTTACTTAAAACCTTCATTGGTCGTGGAGATAAAAACATTGATCTGTTGAAATCACCAACAGCAACTTAGAAACTCAAAATATTAACTTGAAAACATACAAAGACTGAGTCCATGGAGGCGGTTTCTTTTTAGAAGAACTCAGATATAAAATGGTTCCAATTTGCACATGCAAGAACTCAAGTTTGTGTAGAGACAATAAATACCAAAAACAGAATAAGAGGCTCAAACACAGTGAAAAACTTGATTCGACAACACAGTTCTAGCTAACCCTTTTCCTGTTTCTCTAGGTAATAGATGATCCTGGAAACAGATTATCTCTGCCAACTCATTAACCCTAGAAAACCTTTCTGGCATCGCAACAGGCACTAAAGTGACACACTCTTAGTTGAGTCCCCTGTCCCAAAGAATACTTAAATCTTGAAACTCTATCAATGCAAAGAATGGAGAAAGAGTTTCATCTGCACTTAGCTTTGGATGTTGACACTCATCTCCAAATTGGAAAAAGCAGGAGGTGAAATTGTTATAGGGCAATGGTTGAGAAGGCAACAAACACCCATTTCGGTAATACCTTTCCACACTGCTTCACCACTCCACACAGCACACTGAGTTCCAGCTGTTTTGTGCAGTGGAATTGTGGCATGGAATGTGTTTTGAAAAACTACATCTTGCTCAATCAGAGAACTCTAAGGTGCAGGTCACGGAGTTTTCCTTTTAGACATCCTGTTTCTTCCGTGAAGCTGGACTGTGAGATGTTGACACTGCTGGTAACTCTGGTAAACTAATTTATTAGCGTGGAGGACTTTTTAAAGAGACAAGTGTGAATGCATTCAGACATGCATCTATCCAAATGTCAACATAAGACCTTACTTATATTAATTATACTGTTGACACTAAAATGATTCTCAGCTTTCAAGAGTATCATTATTACTTTCTAAAAAGAACCACCTGGATAAATGCTGCCTGATTAAAAAAACATGTTTTTGTTTGTTTGTTATCATTAGTTTGGAAAAGTTTTGTAAAATGTTATGGATCACAATTGTGGTGAACAAGCATAACAGAAAACAAAAACTTTTCTAGCCTACATCAGCTAACCAAACATAAATGAACTGGTTTCAGATAGACTGATTGACATTAAGTTTGAATTATGTGAAGGGGAAAAAAATGTGCAAGTTGGTTTATTTCTAATCGTGCTTTCCAACCGTGTCTTTTGAAGTACATGCTAAAAATAGCCCTTGTTTAGAAGCAAGATCATATATTCATTATTTACCAATTATATGCTTTTTAAGAATCTTGCTTTTTACCTTACCATTTCTCTACTGGCATCACCATAAATCTACCCACTAATTGCTGATTTAAGTATCAAAATGACAGCATCATTAGTAACATTCCATTCAATCCTCTGTGCATTTACAAACACTTTCAGTAGATTTTATATCTTAGCTTGCATTCTTAATATGAAAACAAATCTTACTGAATTTTTGAGAAAACATGAATTGGGTTGCACTTTAAGAAGAGCTTTTGGACCAATTAAAAATTCTCCCAGCCATCTTTTCATACTCCAAGTGTTATTATTTGGCATTCCTTCCTTCTAAGGCTGCCTATGAATATTACAAAGTACAACAAATGAATATGTGACAATTTGGGGAAAGAAAATGAAGTTGTCCAAGAGAACATTTTTTAACTGAGGCAATTTCTCAAGTCTTTATTTTTGTTAAAATGGCAAACTGGTTCACATTAACTAGTCTACAAAGAAATTTAATTCAGTATAGATAGTAGATTTACTTGTTATTATACACCTCCGGTTTTAATTGCAATACTTTCAGTTTGGGTAACTTGGCTGAATAAGCAGGTGGCATTTAATAACCAAGGTGTGTCATTCGTCACTGTCTCAGCTGCTTGTATCACATAAAATTCATTCCATCATCCATCACCTTTCCTAAGACAAATGATAATATTGTCTCTCTGGTCCACGTAGGGTATTCTCTTTACCGCGCCTCGCTTCCATTTCCTGCAATGCATCAGCAGGATGGCATCAAACGCTTCCAAACTCTCCATCTTTTTCAAGCAAAGAGACAGAATATCAAACATCTCTCTTTAGCAAGGCTATATGAGAGTTCTTTTTATGGAAAACACCAGTTGTTCACAATTTGAAAGAAAACTTCACTGATGATTCAGAATAAAAAAAATATCAGAGAATAAATGAGCAGCAAGCAGCACACAACTTAAAAGCTAGATTTGAAAGTTACTTCCCTCTCTCCTCTCCCTCTCTCTCCCTCTCCCTCCCTCCACATGAATTAACAGATTATACCTAAATTTCTAGCTAATGTTTGGTTGACACATTGATATTATGATAAATATTGTCTCCTGATTTCTGATCATCATGCTAGGATTCAAAAAAAAAGTGTTTTACTCAAATGGATCTACCATATTTCTCCTTTAACATCATGTTTTCCTTTTTTTTAAACAGGGTTAAGAAATATTGTTGATTATCCCGCTGAGGACACTTTTGCATAATATCTCATTCCATCCTGTATGCTATTTAAGGGCGGCTTTGTGTATCATATCTGGCGTGTCAGATTGGAGGAATGTGTCAATGTGTTGAAATGCAGAAAGAGCTGCTTGGGAGGACGGGTCTGCTATTCTAATGTATTTTAAAAAGAAAAGCGGCTGATTTTTTTCCCTCCTGCATTCTTCACAACTGAGAACGAAAAGTGTATTTTGTGTTTAGGTACAATAAGTGGCCCTTGGAAGAGAAAGACTGGCTGAAATGACTACCACCCACTGCCTAAAATTACATTCTGCATCTACAATTAATATTATTTCAATATACTGTTCGACATATAAAGAAATTTTCCTGTGTGACATCAAGGCTGAATTTACTATAGAGTACTTGCTAAGCCCAAACTAAGCAAATTACATTATGGCTTAGCTGCTCTGTGGATCTAGCCACTGTCTTACTCACAGTGCATGACCGCAACTAACTGTTGCTTGTTTAACAAATTACGACTTAGTGCGGAGTGTGGAAACAGACCAAATTATGCAGTTCTAATTGATCTGGTTTATTGCTAGGGACAAGGATATATTATTAAGCACTTCATCATCTGTGAATCCTGTGAATATGGGATAAGCTGTTGTTAATAAGATAGTGTTTGATTGAATTATGGGTATATTTTCGAAATTCAAAAATAGATTCAAATGGCACTTTGCATTAGACAAGCAATGTAGTTGTTTTCAGCAGTTATTGACTCTGAGTTGTAGGGAGACATACAGTAGGTCTTTGGACTGACTTGCTGTCAGATTCCATAGCTTGACCTAAACTTTCAAATTCTATGCTGTCACTTCCGCTGCTCTAGTCACCAAATTGCAGCTTAGTACTTAGAGCTAGCCTTATTAGCTGGTAGAATCTAACCAATGTTTACAGATTTTGAAAATAAGCAGGGTCATATGGGAGATTGCTAGGAAGCACCTTCCAGGAGTGAATGGAAGTTGAAAAAAAAATGTCACGCCACTTCCATAAATGGATGTTTCTACCAAGTAACTGGGATTTCTACCTCTTTAGCTGCAACTAGTTAGGTTTAAGCAATGCCAAAATCAAAGAAATACAGCACAAAATTCTAGTAGTTTTAATGGGACTTAATCATTGATTGGAACTGTGATCAAGAGGAACCTAGTTTATTTCTTCTATCTGCTGCTGTTACTATTAATGATTTTAGGGACTAAAAGGATTCTCACAGGTAAACGAAAGCTTCTTCCCAAAACAACAGTTCAGTTTAAGAACACAGGGAGCAAAATCAAAATAAAGTTTAATCTAGACTCAAATAATATAATGAACAGTGGGGTCTATACATTTTTAATCAAGTGCATCTCACACTATACTGAGACATTCTAAAGTATGTCTGTCTCAGATCATAACCTAAGATTTTTACATCCACATATTTTATATGAATAACATTCATCCAAAGCATGGGACATAATTCCATACTGAAAATTATGGGCTATAGGTCTGCAGTCCTATGTATTTACAGGATTTTCTACTGAGTCACTGCTTGGAATGTGCTGTCAACACATAAAAATCCCCAAAATTTAGTACATATGCATTTGGGCTAAATATTTGTATGTGTTTTGGGTTTGCTTATGTTTAACTCTGAACAGCCCAGAATCACATACATGAGCTGGGGGAGTATACATAATGAATGAATGAATGAATGAATGTAAAAATATTAGTCAAAAGTTGTAGTACTAAATAAATTACCATTACATTCTTGACATTCAATAAATCCTGTTTATATAAGCAACAACTGCTAGAAACCACAAAAATAGAGCACAACAGCACTGTGATTAATTTATATTAAAATCAACTTAAATTCAATGCCATATATTAGTATTTAGCCATGGAATTCACTGATTTGCCCTCTACAACTATTACTTTATTAGTAAAGTATTCATAACAGCTTGTGACTATGCACAGGGTGAGATATATTGGTAATTAATCAGGGCAATTTTCATAGGTTGTTGGTTATTCCCCATTGTTGGCAGATCTTCTACTAAAAATATGTGAGCACCCTATGTCAAAACAATACTGTGCAAACTCAGCAGAAGTAAGGATTCCTGGTAGGCAATTGGTCTACATATGGAGCTAATTTTTTTGCTCATCCATGCAGTATGGAATTGGATGGTAGGAATAGTTTTAGCACAGAATAATGTAAAAATCCCCAATAGCAACATATTCTGTCAATGCTTTGGGTTTTACAGCATCTTTTTCCCTGTATCTCCAAAATTCTATTTTCAAAATAGAAAAGTCTTATTTTAATAATGATAGAAATATTACACTTGCAAACCAAATAATCCATATCAACATTCCTTTATAACAAAGCTTCAATCACTTGGATTTTAAACAATATAATTCAACCTACTCACATTTAAACAGACCTCATCCTTTGCCTATTTATTTAGTATTAAACACAAATATTTAAGGTAGCAACCTCACGGTTAATTTTAACATAGAAACTTTTTTCATGTACATCCAAAATTGGCTTTAAAGTTACATAACACACTATAGGACAATAGAGTTTCAGTGTGAAAATGTTTAATATACATTACAAAGACAACATATATTTTCAGTATTAAATGCTTTTAATAAATTTTGAACTTTTTTCTTCTTCCTTTCTCTTGTAATTTTATTGCATGTTTGCTTGCTTCTCATTCATGACAAAATATATCTCAGGAAAGAAAATTGTATCTGAAGTAGATGAGCAATTCTTGAAATTCTACAGAGTAACTTTGTTTATCAAATGCTTGTGAATGCAGAAAATGTAGTGTGCATATATTTGCAGAGGTAAAATTGTATATTTTCATGTACTTAAATCATTTTTTTTAAAAAGTGGAAGATACAGCACAGAAAAATAAGTTAACTTAATAATTCATTAGTCACATCTATATAAACCTGAGATAAACCAACTTTTCTAAACATAGAAAAAAATCCCTACTTTATTTTCTATGCTTTGAAAAGATAATTGAACGAAATACAGCTGGAATAATTGTAAAACTTGCCTTATGCAGTATTTATAAATATTTACATTAAAAATAGTTAAAATGGTTCAAAGTTTTTTTCAGTTCCTTTTCAGACAATACAAATATTTGGTTAATCTCATTGCTTAGGTATTAAAAAAAGAAAAAGCACAAGCATAACAGCTCTACTCTGAACATATTTTTTTTTCAATTTCAATATTTTCATTAAAAACTATTTTTAATTGTAGCCATACAAGTGCCTTTATGCTTTATTCATTTTTTTTCTCCTATTGATGAAGGAAACACCTGATCTTCTCATAATATCAAAGGTAAATTCCATTTACCGATAGTTTATTTTTCTTCAGAAGCCTATCCCATTGAGTTCTGTAAAATATTCTTCCAGGAAACCATGTGTAGGTTTAGAGTATCAAATGTATCAATACTCCCATGGAGAGGAGTATTTGTGTGTGCGTGTGTGTGTATCTATCTATCTGGAATAATATATGAAGTACAATATTGGTTGCATTCCTGGATCCTATATTAACAAACCATATTTACTTCAAAAAGAAATATTTTCCCTTTCAAAGTAGTGGTATAAACCCCGAGGTGTGGTATTATTTCAATGAAGATTTCAATGCAATAATATTGTAATCACATGTAATGTGATTAAAATTGCAAACATTCTATTATTTGGCAAGTATTGAAGTTAAAAATAAAAATATATCACCATTGATTGTAGTTTAGAATATCAATATTGCAAATATAACTTCAAAATTATTTTGAAAAATTATTTCAAAAATAATTTGACTTTTCATCCTAAGTATAACATTAAAAAAGTACTGCAATTCACATCAAAAATTAGTTTTATAAGTTTTGAACGAATTGCTTAAGATTTCAACTGTATTGTTAGTGTGTGTACATGCATATGCAATATGCTTATATATTGATAATAGTACCGTAATTAGTAGTTTATTAGTCTTATGACCATATCAAAAATTCAGAATCTAATTCCAACGTAAAATAGACAAAATAAAATACAGTAATAAAATATGTATGTGGTAAATACAAGGAATCAACATTCTAATAAGTATTTATACATTTAATATGTATACTGCCTTTATTATTTTTACAAGTTACTCTAGGCAGCAAATATACTTCATCTTTCTTCCTCTTCCTATGTTCCCACAAGAACTCTGAGGTGGATTGGGCTGAGAGTGACTGGTTAGCTTTCATGGTGAGACTTGAACCTGTGATCTCCTGTTTCTTTTACAGTAAATAAAAGATTGACTAATAAAACTATTACTTTATTATTCCCCACTTTTATATATTTGGTGATTTGTGTATTTGTAAACTTCTTAAAAGCCATACTGCCAATGGTTATATTTACCATGTTGCATATGTTGTATACATCAGGACCATTTCGGAAAGTTCTAAGGATTATCTTCCATGTATCATTTAGTTATATTAGTTCTCTTATGGAAGAGCAATATTTCCATTTAGAAACTCTTGAATATTTACTTTGGAGCAGCCTAAATATCAAAAGTGATCTTTCTTTTTATCTTGATTAAATTTCTGATACTAGCATGGGTAAATGTAGTGGGGAAAAGAGAACCTATTGATCTAACTAAAAAAAGAGAGAAAAATGTTGAATTATGCATCCTAACATTGGTCTAGGAAGATTGTGATTTCTAGCTGTTGTGTTCCAGATTTGAGTAATTTTTAAATGGCATGTGGATTTTCGATATCGTATCTGAAATAGGATTGCAGAAAACTCCATCTGCTAGTGGAGAAAAAGAGATTAACTTCCAAGTTTATAAATTTCTTGGTTTACAATTTTCAAATTGCTTCAAGTAAGCTATCAGCTTTGAATCACACCAATATTCTTTAGAGCTAATCTCTAATTTAAAGCCTACTTCGGGTATCTTTCAGACAGATTTTGCTTCAGTTTTCCTGACATAGAACTGTGGACAGAAATTTTTCCCGAGAGATTTCTTAGGACATTTAATAGCCTTTTAAAGAGATGGCGAAATATCTACCTAACATCCAGTCAAAATCTTGCAAAATTCAAAGATTTGAATTCTGCACATATTTGCTGCTACATTAAATAGGACCATCTTTGAAACCTTCCAGGTAATTTCCATAAGAATTTAAATTATCTAGAAGGGAATCATGCAAAGGATTTTATAGATTCTGTTGTAGCTAACAACCAAGCTGTTTGCATAGTTTTTTTGTTTATAATTATACAAGTTCCATTTCACTAACAGCGCAAATGGTAAAACTTCTGATTAATTGTGGGTATGTGAGAAGGCTCATACAATACAGTATATGTGTATTTTTAAGAATGGATGGTGTGGCTCACTCTAAGAGTCACACAAGACCAAAATAGTTCAGAGGATACTTGATAAAAAAAAAAGATTTTAGAATGTTTATTAAACCTGAAGTAGAAAATACAAGTTTCAAACGCTCAAAGGCTCCTAACGACTCACTTGCTACCCTAATAATCTTAGCCTTCCCTTAAAGGTAGTCCTTGCTAGTCCTTATAGACTAATAAATTTGTTATGCATAAGGTTATGTAGACACAGACTATTGAATCAGTGTATTGATTAACTTTATCAATATTGTGTAAGGAATAAATGAAGACCATCGGAATACAAACTTTTACTTCCCTAGAAACAGGAATCTAAAATGATTAGAACAAAGACAAGAGTTATCTTACATTATCTCTATTTACTGCATTCCAAAATTCCTTTGTAAGGCGGTAACTGTGCAAAAAAAGATGTAAATATTTCGATATCCTAGGGGCCCAAAGTTAATTAGAATTTATTTCTGTTATAAATAAAATCATTGCCAAATACATTCATTCCAAAATCAGGGCACCAACTACTATTTATACAGTCAAACACTTATAAAGGTCATTAGTTTCAAGTTTAATTGTTAAAAATTAGAATTTGAGTGTGCAAAATTGCAACTCAACTGCACTTTATATTGTAAATTGCGTTAATATTTTCAGGGGGGAAATATGGGCACATAAACGCTGTGTAGGAATTATCTGGTTAAGTCTTTTTCTGCCCAGTTTAATTTTATGTTGAAACATTTATTTTATGAACAATACACTAATCCAATTCTCAGCCTTCTTCCTGCATCTTAACTGGCATATACCAGGTCAGGCTTCAGTCAAATTGCTGATAACAAGGAGCAGCAAGGAAGGAAAGGCCAAATCTGTGCTACTGTTCACCCTGGAAAAGAACTTTTTTGGCATTGCTTGGACAGGGAGGTCAGTGAAAATAGCTAGTGCTCATGACCTTACCACCCATGCTCTCCTGGAAATGTGACCTCTGTTAAAAATTAGTTGCCATCCCCTGGTCTAAGTAGAGGAGACATAAAATAGAATTGTTTTGGTTTCCCAACCACCACTTACTCAACTTTGTATACATAAGCTAAAACTTTTACAACCCATTTGTATGAATGTTTACTCTGAGATAAGCAGCACCCACCATAGAGCGCAGTGGGACTTGATTCTTAATGCAACCACTGACTTTTCAATGAATTCAGTGAAACTTACTTTTCACACTTTAGCAAGAGTGCCATGCACTTCCTCAAAAGTCCTAATATACTGTATTCCTAGCCTTACTTGGACTTACGCGTAATCATGTTAATTCTTTTTCTATCTCCTTTATAACTTGTAAGTCACCCAGTCACCTTATAGAGATGAGCAGCATAAACATTTTATAAACAAACAAGTAAGCTTGTTAAAATCTGTGGGATTTATTTTTCAGTAAATATGGTGTATTTTTGCAGTTTAAAATTCAGCTCAACGGAACTTACCATAACTGAACTGAATCAACCATAACTTGGATTTCAGTTCTGTGTGTGCACATTACCAAAACTGCTTTGAAAATGTGAAAGGCTGAAAATGTTTTATTACTCAGTCTGCAATGTCTAATATAAATGCCCATTAATATGGCTTAGAATTTATGCTTTTTTCAAAAAAAGTAACATGTTGCATATTTATACTTCCTATAAATGTTATTTATAAGTATAAATTAAATAATTATGAGTCATTTCTCTGGATCCCATCCTGTTTTCCCCCACCAATCTGGTTTAAGATGATATATGAAATCAACTTTAGAACATCAGGGGAAGCAGTTTCTAATTATTACTCAAACATCCTTCTTGGATACGTCATTAGGTTTTGTTAGGAAAAAAAAAACCTAAAATTAGCCTACATCACAGGCATATATACCCCTTATAAGAAGTTATGAGTATATTTAAAAATTGTAAATACAACACAATTCAGAAACATCTGTTCAGAAACTACTTCATCAGGTAGCAAAGGCCTGGCAAAGTACTTTAAATTTCAACTTTGCTCATCAAAGACCGGAGGTTGTGCATAAAACTAGAATTTGCCTGATTATATCATAATATAAAGCAAGTACATTCATTCAGATTTAAATGACTGAGGCACAATCAACAAACTGAAACATTAAACAAAATTCAGAACAGCCACTTTGTTTGCAATATTACGATTCTGTCTTTGTTCCCCCTTGATGAAACTGGTGAATCCTGGATGTCCTGTTCTAGAATCTTAAAATAAAATTCTCCAATTTAAAATCGGCCAATTTATTATCGCACGACTAAGTTTAACGCTCCCAGTTTCTCCTCCATCGAAAGCGCGGCGTTTAAAGGAAAAAAAAAAGACACTCTTCGAAGAGCAGCTTCCCAAAAATTGCACGTTAAAGGTCCGCTCGAGAGCCTTGCAATGCTTCTGTTCGCTTTTAGACGTTGACAGTGCTAACTGCTAGTCAAAGGCTCGCCGCCTGAACAGCTTTCACGTGTTTTGGAAACACTTCGCCTCCCTGCACAATTAAAGCGAGAGGGGGAAGGGGCGGCAGA
>JANHFL010001336.1:0-29444 GCA_032468155.1 Oxyrhabdium leporinum
TATCTATCTATCTATCTATCATTACACAGCCTTCATTATTTTTAGAAGTAACTCAGGGTGAACCTATCCAATACACCTTCTGCATCCTATTTTCTCCACAACAGCAACCCTGTAAAGTGAGTTGGCCTGAGAGACAGTGGACCAGCCCAAAGTAACCCAGCTGACTTTCATGCCTAAGGTGGGACTTGAACTCACAGTCACAGTCCACAGTTCAGCATGTACAGAACAGCATTAATATTCAGTGAGAAAATGACTAGCCGCAGATAGTCTTGTCCTTTCTGAACAGGTATAATCTTTTCTTAAAGTCCCTGAAACTGATGATCATTAGATCTTGCAGAAGTCCATCTCTACGGTATTTCCTTTTTGGAGAAGACAGTGCTATTGCTGTGTCAAAACTTTGTCAATACTCAGGATTCCTTATGCTTCATCACCTCTGAATTAACCATTAAGCAAAATCAGCAGAAGCTTAGTACACCAAGGGAAAGGGTTAGTTTAACTAGTTTCCTCCCCACCCCCAGTTATCCTGCCCTAAATTATTTCACTGTCACTGGACTTTACTTGTTTTTTGCCATTATCCTTATGTGCCATGTTCAACTTTAATTTTCACTGTTTTTCCAAAAAATATTTAGCCTAGAGAAGTGACTAAAGCTTAAAAATTTGGTCTGAGTGATTTTTAAAACTGAAAAGTATGCTCTCGAGATCATGTAATTTTAGTAAAGATAAGATCCATCTTTTTTGAATCTTATAATCTCTAGGAAGGTTCTGGAAGCCATCAAACTATTTTCAATACATTTTTGTGTTTGCGTTTTCCCATATATTGTGACATTTTTTATTGAAACTACATTAAAAGGTGTGGATAATTTTTTCTGTTGTCCCACTTACAAGTAAAGAATTGGATAATATATTGCTTATTTATTGCTAAATAAAAACAAATATTTAAACAAGTTTACATTTGATATAATTGCGGAGACTGGGCTAGAAGAAAATTGAATTTTTAATTTCTTATTTCACTTTTAGCAGTTATTGAGCCATGATGTAGTGCCACTTTAACAGTGGAAGGGCCAAGAGGCACCATTGCTGGGCTGTGATTAGGACATCAATTGGTCTTAATCTCGTCCATTTTAAAATAAGATTACTAACATGGGTGGCAAAGAAAATAGGGCATCTTTAGGCAAATTCAGATGCTTTAAAGAAGAGAAAATAATTGAACTTTATAGAGTCCATTTAGTACAGTCAATCAACTATGGACATATTGACACAATATTTTAAACAAAAAAGAGTGCTTTCTTTGGGTATTGCTTACTGAAGTTTTGGCATTATGGTGGGTTTATCTAAATCATGGTTTATGACTTCGTTTAGGATGCGTAGAATGCCAAGGGCAGTGCTTAAAAGTGTGCAGGGCTAGGAGCTAATTGTTATTTCAGGAGTGAAATGGTTCTGGGAGCCATCAAAAGGGCTATATTTTAGGAATCTTATTTTTGTTATCAAGTGGAAAGCGGTAAATTATGATTAGGGAGACCGTGGCATAGTACAATGTGTGAAGGAGACTTTGCATGCTTTGCTTCAGTGACACACACATGAATCAGCTTGGCTCACAGGTCTGATAGTGAGACTGTATTGGCTGCATAGAAAAGCCCAGGAGACTATGTTCTTCACTGCCATTTTCAGGGGCACAAAAATACAGGTTTGATTTCCTGCACTTAAGCTTTCAACATGGTGGCTCCAGATCCTAAACTATAACTTTCTGAATTCTCCAAAGTATATAGGTTCTTATTTCTTATTCCACCTCTCCAAAGCAGAGAATATATGTAACACACAGTTGAACTGTAGATTTCCTGATGCTGTCTAAACATTAATTGTTTGCTTGGCAACATTTCATCACCTAACTAGGTAACATCATTAGTGATGGTGAGTGTAGATTTTGCTCAGTGGCTTGCCCTGACAATATTGGTTTTCTCTGTGGAAGTTCTTTGAGAAGGCTATTGTTTTTTGCTTTATTGTTTGATGTTTATCACTGTTTTTCTGGCTGTAGGCTGCTAGAAAGGATGTGTTTTGGGTCTTTTTGTTTCTTTCTTAGCTTTCTTATTGGCTCCTTTGAATGGTGTGTAAATGTTTTATCTCTAGACATCTATTGTTGGATGATTTGTCTGAATGCCAAGCTTCCAAGAATTTTCTAAAAACATTTTTTTAAAATTTAGCTTTGTCTAGGATGCTCACAGTTTCCAGTTGTAACTATGGTTGAGTCTGTCCATGTGTGTGAAATTAAGTACAAACACACTGCAGCAACCAGAACACCAGGAAAAGGACACAGACTGACAAAATGGATACCCAGCCAACTCTATCAAACAGTGCCTGACTACTCAGCCCACTACAGCACAACTAACACCATCTATGAAAAGGAGAACACTACCATACATAAAAAAAAATCTCAGAAACAACCAACATACTATTACAACTGCACAGCATCACCATAGCATACAAACAACTAAAACAGGAGCCATCAACAAGTATACAGTATAAGGACTGTTACAAGCCACTATATAGGACAGTCAGGCAGAAGACTAGCAGAGTACACCCACAAACACTAATAAGCAATCAGAAGACATGATGAAAACTCTTAATCTCATCACACATGGGGTCAGCCTTCCCAGGTAAACCAGACAGGAAACAATGACCAGATGAGCTAATTCTACTTTATTGTAATTCTACATGAACAGATTCTTGCAAGTCTGAAAGTATACATCTCCTGCCCTCTGCATTTATAGCCTTATCAATTAAGGGTGGGTTCTTCCTAAGTTTCTGACTCTTAAGCAACTATGGTCTCCTGCCTCTTTTGTCTGATCCTTCACTGGGTACATTTTTCACTCGTCCCTAAGATTATTCCCATGTACCATTACGCACACAGATGGATGGTGGCACCGATGATGTTACCTAGTCAGGTGATGTAAATGTCTGCAAGCAAATGATCAAGCTCAGAAAGCACCAGGGACTCACTCTAGTCTTCTTCTGCTGCTGCTACAGTGTACCTAGAAAGGGAAACTCAATCACTCATCTCCAGTTGACTCCCTGTTTATGACTCTCATTTAGGGAAATCACCAAATGTCACGGAACATGTGATATCACAGTCTAGGTTGCACAAAGCATCTACATTCCTGAAGGCATAATTCAGAGTTGAGTAATATGTTTTAACTTCACGGTTGAGCAAAATTTAATCAGCACTTAAACATCTATCACTTTTTCTCCCCCAAAATGATTTTTCTTCAAGCATCTGGCCCTAGCAGACATTTGGAATATACTGTGATTTTTAAAAATGTGCTATGAGATCACATACTTGGCATCCACATAAGCTACATCATCCTGTTCTGAGCATTTTCTCACCTTTACACCACCATCTTCTTTCCAGAACCCTTAATGAGAAGTTCTTCCAAATATTTCCTTATGGATGGAATACCAAAACAAAAGAGGTACAAAACTACCCATGTCTGCAAGATTTAATGCTGGATAGTGTGTGTGTGTACGTGTGTGTGTGTGTGTGTGTATGTATGTATGTATGTACATGTATGTATATGTATAGGTACAGACACACACAAACGCACTTCAGTATCCATACACACACACACACACACACATATATGTATATATATATATAAAATGAATGCAGTCTGTCTGTGATGACTTTATATCATTTGCCTTCTGTTTTCAAACCAGGCTCCTGCCTTAATAAAACATAATGATCGCTCAAGAGTTAAGAAGAAGACAAGGAAGGAAACAAGTCCTTGTTCTTGATTTTTGGAGTGGCCATTTCTGTTGCTAAGCCTATGTTGCTTATGGATCCAAATTCAGTTCTAATAATCTGGTTACCACCAGAATTCCACATGAAATGTTCAGCTGAGGATAAATTAATGCCATAAAGAGTATGCTTTGTTCACAATAAGATTTCTTATATTGATATAAGCTTCACCTGTATTGATTTTAATTGGTACAAGAAATTATTTATTTTCTGAGTCTAAAAAGAGAAAATATGATATATCAAAATTAGCATAATAATCTAAACAAAGAAAACTTCAATAATCATATAAGGAACGTAAAAATTATTATGTGACATTATATAGCATTCGAGAGCTATGAAGTAACGGTCTGAATAGGGTTCATGGATCTTAAAGGAAAGTTGTCTTTCTTCTAGTTCAAACCACTGTTACTGTGGTTACAATTGAAGTACAGGTAGTCCTCGAGTTATGACCACAATTGAGCTCAACATTTCTGTTGCTAAGTGAAACATTTTTTGTGAGTTTTGTTCTATTTTATGACTTTTCTTGCCAGAGTTGTTAAGTGAATCATTGCAGTTGTTAAGTTAGCAACATGGTTGTTAAGCGAATCTGGTTTGCCCATTGACTTGGCTTGTCAGAAATTCATGAAAGCCGATCACATGATTACGGGATACTGCAACCATCATAATTATGAGCCAGTTGCCAAGCTTCTAAATTTTAATCATGTGATCATGTGATCATGGGGATGCTGCAATGGTTATAAGTGTGAAAAATGGTCGTAAGTCATTTTTTTCAAAGCCGTTGTAATTTTGAATGGTCACTAAATGAACTATTGTAAGTCGAGGACTACCTATTATTGTCAAATATCTGTTTCACTCATTTAACATGGCACATAGTATCCCAAAGATGTTATCCTTCAAAAGCCAATGTGTTCTACCAACATCAAGTCCTTAACATTATTTCCATATACAAAATATATTTCCACTCCAATATGCTAATTTGCTATTGTTAATGTCTTGTGCCAATCAAAATCAGAAGTGATATGTGATGTTTATATCAATGTACGAATTCCTACTGGGAACTATGCAAACCCTTCATGATATTAATATGTTCTCAGCAAATGAATGAGAATCAAACTGCAAAACAAACATATGAGAAAAGAATGAATTGATCAAAAGGAAAGATAAGTTTTGGTTGAAAGCAACTGGTGAGTTCCTCAGAAAGAGAGGGGCAAGAAATGTAAAGATCAATAATGATGAATATGAATAAATCTGGTGGGAGAAAGGAAGATTTGTAAGGAGAAGGTGTTGGCATATATATTAGACTTCACTATACATTTTAATTATATTTAATTTCTTTTACTTACTATTTCTTACTCCCTTTCTACACTTTGCCTAATAACGTTGTTTACAACCAAAATGAGTAGCCTGATGTGCAAGTAATATATGTCAATGGATCAATAGTCAGATTGCCAACAGATACAGTTTATCCAATTTATATGACTTGGGGCAGTGTGTAATTTATTTATTTATTTGATTTTTATAGCTGCCTATGTCTACGAGTACAATGAAACACACCATCCCAAAACAGATTACTAACAAGATCTCTTAGGGACAGAAAGCACCAGGGTGGTAAATAATATAAAATGTTCCACTCCACGGCAGCTCTAATTACAAATGACAGGAGAGACCTTTCTCCTGAACTCAGGGAGTCATTTGCAGTCCAGAAGCAGCAACCACATTGACTGAGTGACTGATTCAACTGGAATACAGTGAGTTCCTGTGTTTTGTCACTGTTATTTTATTTATTATTGTTGGTTTCTTCAATGGTTTCTTGTTTTCCGTGTTGAGATTATTTCTGAACTTGTTTTAAGACAACTAAACCTTCTTCTTTATGACCCTGTAATCCCTTAATTTGGGGTAGAGTTGGGGTGACTGGATGAAGCTGAGTGTTTACTTAAGACAGTTCATTTATTTAATTACAGTATAAACCAGACTAAAAAATGGTAACAATAATAACATGGAAGTATTATGTATGTTCTATGTGCTGAATCAGCCTAAAGGCCTTGGTAGCCCAGCATTCAGCTGCTGCTAGGGCTAAAAGTTTTGTCATTTCCCCCTACACCTAGTATTTTAAATCTGGATTTGAATCTCTCTTTGTAGTAGTGATGTTTGCTAATGAGGGTCAACAGATATGCCACACAATCTGGAAACCAAGGAATCAGGGTGCTAAATGAGCACTTTCTACTTAGTTTAACAGATCTTAGAGCCAAACCTAGCTAGTTAATTGATATCAGGAAAGGACTGTGTTACATTTCTGTTCAGTTCAGAGATTTTCCTAGGCTCTATGCAAACTAAACTTTTACAGGACTCCAGCTAAGAGCACTCCTACAAGACTATCATATAGTCTGCCTGATTTCTCTTCATAGACAAGACCTCCCTCTGCTGGTTTTGGGACGTAACTATGCCAGAGTCATTGAATGCTACTTACACCATGGAATTTATGAATAAATATTTTGCATTTCTCCATAACATTTACTTTTTTAAGTAAAGATGCCCAAGCATACTGATTTATATTTTAAATACACTGTTAAATTTCACTTCTGAAATGACTTAAACAGAACACAATCCAGACAATGGAGCAAATGGAGATTGGACAATAACTTGTCTGAAATGCCATAGAGTTTCCTGCTTGAGCAGGAAGGTTGGACTAGAAGACCTCTAAGGTCCCTTAAAACTCTTTATTCTGTTAAATGGCTTAAATATATTCCCTGTGGTGAATGTATGAGCTTAACTCTGGCTGCATTTTTGTATTCTATTGTTATTTATAATGGTTGTAAGAAGTCTAGAGTATGTGCATGTGCTACTCCATCTCTGCTTCCAGCACAATTTTATTTACAATGTCATTCTTTATAAAATATGATTATCTTAATTCATGAAATAAAAGTACCAGAGGAAAAGTAAGTGAGGGGGACACTAAGGAGATGTAACTTCAAGAGGTGGAACAGAAAATTCTCTGAAAGTCAGTGAAAGGATAGAGCAGTATAAGAAAAGCTGTCTTAGACTACAGTCTCCTAGGAAATGTTGTCGCCATTAAAATTTAATTAAACTTCTTTAAATAAATGATACTCCAAGGGAATGGTGCAGAGACACCTATTGGAAGCAGCAGGAATTTTACCTCACTAACATTAAAATAATGTTTTAAAACTTTAAAACTAAACAAAATTATGTCAAAGATTCTCAATTTTATATATAATCTGAATATTCTTGCAGATAAGTTACATTCACCTTAACAGTACTTTTTAATTATCTGTACCAAATAATGTTTATCTGGAATTGTTCAAAACACATTTCCAGAATGATTGTAGTTTGGGAATTTTAAATGCTGCTAATGTATCTGGACCAAACTCTGACATAAAGAGGTGTCTAAACTGAATATAGTACCAAACTGCAATTTTAGGTAATGCACATTCCTCTTGCAATAACTTATAATTTAAAAAAAAACAATTTTCAATAAACTGATTTAATGCATCAACACTGTATTAACCTATGATTACTAACCCCTCTCCTACAATTTTTAATTAGAGTTATCCTGAAGTGTAAGAATATCATATAAATAAAAGTCAAAATTACAGTTCAACTCCAGCATTTCAAAGCATCACTTGCAGCTATTAATAATGACAGTATTTGAATAAAAATGGAACCAACATCTTGACACCGTATCAATGAATGTAATGGGGGTGTGAGAATAACCTTGGCAGGCAGGAAGAGGAGGAGGAGCCACATCCCAGACAATGGCCTGATAAGGGATAGCTCAGCCCACCGAAGGACTGGGAAAAGGGGAAGCATCTCAGAAGGGACCCCACCTAGTTCTGGAAAGTAAAGACAGGCAAGGGGAGAAGCGCTTTCAGACCTGCAAGATTCATAACTTACTATACCTTATAATAAAGTTAATGTTAATATTAATATTCATAGTTTGGGTTTCTTGTCTGGACTACTTCAAAGGAGTGATACTGGGGAGAATCACATAAACATTTTCTAATTTAAATAGGAGCTTTTGGATTTGATCACTTACATTCCATAGAGAATCTGAAAATACAGTATATCCAGCAATAAAGCTCAAAGTCAGGAGAATTAAGCCCCTCTCTCTTGATTTCACATGGTGGTCATAAACTGAATAAAGAAAATCTCATTGTTTAATCTTAATTGATTAAAATATCTGTAAGGTGTTTGCATGGAAATGCCTCTAAATATATATGTTTCAGCTTGATGTAAATAATATCTTTTTCCCAAATTAATTAGATTTCTAACTTCCAGAAGTTAAGACCTACTCAAAGGCTCAAAAACTAAAATAACAGACCCTCCTCCAAAACCCCACAAACAAATCCTGAGATACAGTTTGATTTACATCCATAAATAATGTTTCTTTGGAATAATTCTGAGACATTAAAAGAACCTGAACAAATAAAGGCCCAAGGCTCCAGATGTTACAACTTTCTACAGATAAACTAGAGCCTATAGGAATTATATGAAATGTATCCAATTTAGAATAATCTGTTCTATTATAATAATAATTTTTATATAGAAATAGAGCATTCATAACCATCACCAAGATGTTAAGTTATCATCATCATAGAATAACTATTGGTGTTTGATTCCAGCTGCCTTTATATACAGAATATTCTTTGGTTGCCTAATGAGCTAGGCCAACAGTTCAGGTATCAAATTAAACATAAGAAGTTATATTTATTTTGATATAACAAAAGTATATAATATCATCAAGAGAGTAAAAGAATTGAAATGGAAGTGGGCTGATCACATAGCAAGAAGAACTAATGGCAGAATGGACCAAGGCAGTCATAGAATGGATGCCACTTGATAAAAAGCATCCACAAAAGAGACCTAAAACAAGGTGGAGTGACTACATCAGCAAGTATTGCGGGCCCAATTGGCAAAAGAAAGCTCAGGACTATATTGGTTGGAAACATGCAGAAGAGGCCTTCATCCTGCACTGGATAGACAATGGCTAAAATGATGATGATGATTTATATTACATTAAATATAAATATAAATATGTATGTATAATCTGTCTTCAGAATAGACTACTTCAATTTTTATACACAACAACTCTGTCATAAGTTCTAGGGGACATATTAGGACAACTAATTTCATTTCTAATTAACATGGCAGAAGGATTAGAATACTACATTTTAATTCAATTAATAAAAAAATGGTATACATATTTGACCAAAATTTATTTCCAAAATTTCCAAAGGCTTTTTTGTATCCAATGAGACCATCACTGCCAATTTTAGTTAATGTAATTTAATTTAATTATGTGGATAGTTATGTATGGAACTAATTAATACTTACTTCATACATGTATCTTTTAAGAATAAAATAGTTATTTGCAAGCATGATATTATATAATCTTCCTGCCTTTTAATATTATCTGAGTTAAATGAAAAGAGCATAGCTGATTTACAGCAATTATTAAATATAAACTGCAGGGGATATGCTGCTCAGAAATGTTACTAGGAGATAAAATGGTATTTGTCATAAAACTCTATGTATACATTGCACTTGATGAGATGCTTTCTTGCATAAAAGAAAATGCCCAAAATATTTGGTTTCTATTTACATTGCTTTTTGCAAATACAATGAAGCTTTTTATGATTTCTGAATGATGACTGCTTTTCATTATTTCAGAAAAAAACAAGGCAGGCTACGTAGGGATATCTATGTTATTTCATATAGTCATACATAAGGACAATTTTTTTGACAGTGAGAACCATCAACCAACGGAACAGCTTGCCTTCAGAAATTGTGGGAGTTTCATCACTGGAAGCTTTCAAGAAGAGGTGGGACTGCCGTCTGTCAGAAATGGTGTAGAGTCTCCTGCTTGAGCAGAGGGTTGGACTAGATGACCTAAAAGGTCCCTTCCAACTCTGTTATTCTATTCTATTCTATTCCATTCCATTCCATTCCATTCTATTCTATTCTATTCTATTCTATTCTATTCTATTCTATTCTACTCTACGCCACGCCACTCCACTCCACTCCACTCCATTCCATTCCATTCCATTCCATTGTCATGGTGTCTGATGAGAAGTGGGAATTGCGTTGGGAAACAGGAGGGAGAGATGCAGACTGCACAACTGGCATGTAAAAGATATCTCAGCTCACAGAAGCACAAGTGGCATGGGAACTGTTTCAGAAGGGATCCATTTTCCAAATAGCAAAAGGAATGTAGGGGAGAATAGTCTCTTGATTTAATCTTAGTATAACTTAGCTCTTGGTTGTGTTTCTTGTCTAGACTAACTTGCAGGGTACCTGCAAGTCTTGCAAACTGATGTGTTAGGGGGAGGAAAAGAAAAGGGGGAGGCATGTAGTGACTTTAAGGAGGCATGTAGAGCTGGGCATTGTACTTTTAAGGCAGTAAACACTCCCTCACTGGGCGATTCTTAATTTATTTAGTTTGCCAATCTAGCTTCACTAACTACCGCAGCATAAAAATAGCAGCCTGCTTGGCCGGAGTCAAGGAAATGTTGTTTCAAACTTCAAGAGGGTAAAAAAAGAAAATGAAAACACTGAAGGAGCTAGTTTATTCTGAACAAGTAATATCAGACCAGCATTAATTCTCCGTTCTTTCCTTTATATAATTCTTTGTCTCAACAGTCCTGGAACCTTAGATAGATATACTATCTCTTAATTTTTCAGCAACTCTTCTCATGACTTCATTGTTGAAAAGCTGGGTGTCCATGTTAGATATATCAGAAACTGGTTTATAATGCTACTTAATAGCTCCACAATAGCCTTGAAGGAAATTTTCAGAAGAGGGCTATAGGATGTTATCTTTGCCCTTGAAACCATCAACATTTTTATAAAGGACTTGCAGGAGGGAATTGAAGGGTTTCTCATGAAATGTTCAGATGAGCCGAGAGGCCATCAATATAAAAAAAGCAAAGACTTGAAAGCAAAAGTACCCAAGTTCTTCCATAATCTAGATTGGTCAGTCTGCGTTTGCAGTCTTGTGTCCAATTCTAGGCGATTTTATTTTAAACAGAGTGCTATCAAACTGAACTGCATCCACAGAATAATTCTGAGAAATTCAAAGCCAAATCCTGTGGCAGCAGTGGGCAAAATTCAAAAAGTCAGGGGATATGATTCTGGAAGGTTTCCGGAAGGCTACAGGAAGTTGTGACGACATCATCATCAGGGGCTATTTTTGACTCTTTATCTCATCTTCCAATTTGTAAAACACCTCCAAATTGCAGCACTGATTTTCATCATAAAATGGTCAAATTTCAGACCATGTCAGCCCATAAAAGAGGCCAGGTCCACACCATATTGCAGAATCTGTGGAACAAGCAAGCTTTAATTTTGAAAATACTATCCAAATAATCACTGAATTCTGGCAGCACAGTCTTGGGATGCTGGTAAGCAAGTCTGAGTACCAGGGCATACCATGAAGCATGTAAGCTTCAGGTTGTCTATCTTAGTCCTACAAGAAAAAGCTGAAAGACCTTGTTAGCCTGGAGAAGTGAAGATTAATAGCTATCTTAAGGTATTTAAAAAACTGTCATGAGGAAGATGAAGTAGAGCTCTTTTCTATCACTTCAGGGAATGGAACTAGAATCAATAGACAGGAATTGCAAGAAAACATTTTGGTTAAATATTAAGATAAACCGTTTAAGTACAGAAATCGCAGAGCAATAGAACAGAGTGCCTTATGGATTTGGGTGGGAAAAGTCTCCACTTCTTTTGGCATATTTAAACAATGACTGGAGACCCATTTGCCATGACTTGCAATGCAGATTTTGCAATAAAAGATGGATTGGATTAGATCAGTGTTTCTCAACCTTGGCAACTTTAGGATATGTGGACTCTCAGAATTCCCCAAATAGCATGCTGGCTGGGAAATTCTGGGTCTTGAAGCCCACATATCTTAAAGTTGTCAAGGTTGAGAAACACAGCACTAGATGATATTAAGGGTCCCTTCCAATTCAGTGATTCAATATTTCTTTAGCTCTGAAGCGTTCTCAGACTTTGAGCTGATTCTGCCCATGCAGATGGATCATTGGATATCAAATCTAATGGGTATCCTATTTCTCCTGGGGTTTTCACTGAGCAACAATAGGATTCTTATTGCATTGTGGTTTGTTCATTGTCTCTTCTGAAGTTGCCACTTACTCCAATAATACTTTAGGTGTAGATCTTTATTTTTTGGAGAGTTGACTAAGAGATTTTGTGGTATAGAATTGGAAGTTGTTTGATAATTTATATTTCACTGAACACAAAGTCAGTGTAGTATGATTAACTAAGATAGTTTAACAAATTGCTTATGTCACCTGAAATGTTTTCCTCAGTACTTTGAGATTCTATGGATTCAGGAATCAGTTCTCTAGGAACCTGCTTCCTTTGAAACCTTTGATTGGCTGAAAGGGTGGTGGTTCAACCAGATTCCCATCAGTATAATTTTTGATATATAGAATGTGAGGAGCTATCAGTGGTATTGGAAACGGACCCTAAGTGTGCAGGGATGTGAAAGGGGAAATGTAGGACAATGAGATTGGATAAAAGTATATAAAGCATATGGCCAGACATGACAAGAGTCATGACAACAACATCTGAAGAACCAGAGTTCTCCCACCTAATGGTTTCAATGGGCTTTTTTCTCTTCACTGGAGTGGAATACAAACATAGTTTAAAGTTCTAAAGTGCGGCAGATTTAGTGAGAAATGTGTGGCCTTTCTTTAATTCAGGAATTTCTGTCTACACGCACAATAAAACATGATTGCCAAAAGGGAAATGTTCATTTTTGCATGCAAAGGCAGTACACCTGAACAGAAATGATGAGAATTAACAACAGGAGATCCATCTCACTATCCCATTCTCCTTCTGAACTTGCCTGAAGCATCTGGCTGTCCAGCACCAGTAGAGAAAGTGTTGGGAGAGATGGATCATTAATCTGACAGCAGGGCCATTATCTTGTTCTGTTCTTCATTTGCTACAAAACAAAATAGCTGTGTGGGAGCAAAATCATTTCCTAGAATTCTCATTTTTTTCTCTTTCACATAAACATATATATATTGTTGGGGAATTAAAGAGGTGTTGCTCAACATCAGGGTACCTGGTTAAATAGCTTATCTAATAACAGAACATTCCAGGACACTCAAGCTCCTCCATATCAAATTGCTGGATCTTTTGATTTCCTGTTTTTGGTTTCAGTCAGATGCCGGGTAAACCTTCCATGGTTTCCCCAAATGAAATTTTTGGCATTCTAGCTATCCATAGTTTTTTCCTCATTTGTATCTCTCTCCTCTCTTACTCACACACTCATTCTGATATTACCAATATGCATATGCCATGTATAAACATTGCAGAAAAGCAAGCTTCAAATAATCTTGTGCATCATTGAATTAAGCCTCTTTTTCAGCTTTAAATAGCAATGGTATAGCAAAGAAATTTGCTTGTGATTTCCTGAATCTGGGGAACCACAGTGGAAATTAGTTTTTGAATGCTGGTTCTGACTAAGTACTTCTGTTCAAATTATTCCCTCCCTTGACCTAATCTGTCTTGACGAATTACGAAGTTAAATGTTTACTCTGTGGGTGATTATATAAAATGTATTCTTTCATTTATATATTAATTCAAATGTATATAAACGTGAAGGAACCCCAAGATAGCAATAGGACAACTATCTTTTAGTTTCATTCAACCATTTTGCATACGCACCATGAGATTCCCAAGCTTAACAGAAGAACGACATTTTCAAGATTTTCTGGAAGGCTAGCAGAAATAGGGTTAATCTCACCTTAGGTAGAATAATGTTCCAGATGGTAAGGGCTATAATAGCAAAGGTGTGTCCCTTGGGTCCCACCAGATGGACTTCCTTAGCAAAAATAACTCTCTGGTTGGATCTGAAGGGATGGATAGATATAATTGGGAAGAGGACCTCAGATAACTTGGTCCCATGCCATGTAAGGCTTTAAAAGTCAAAACCAGTATCCTGCATTGTATTTAGAGATATACTGGCAATCAATTCAGCTTGTGAAGCAGAAGTATATCACGTGACATCTCAGAGGCACACATAACTGTCCAAGCAACCCTATTCAGCATCAGCCAAAGTTCCTGGATGCTTTTCAAGATCAATCTCATGTAGAGTACATCACAGTGATCCATTCTGGAAGTTTTATTTATGGAGATTTTACGGAACTATGATGATCCAGTGACATCTTCAAGCCCAGATTTATCTCTAAATACTATGCTGAGATCATGTAACTCTCAGAGCTTTCCCAAGATTATTATAGATTTTTATAATTCTTATAGAACTTTATGATTTGCCTATTGTTATCATGCTGCATAGCTTGTAGTTTCCTGCATCTTTCTTTCCTGCTTTTGGGTGATTTGCCTTGTTCCAACCATCAGACAATTCACCCATTTTGGGAGGGAGGAATTTCTAAAAAATGAATACATAAAGGTCTGGCCTGCTGTTAACAATTTCCTTTAAGGATCTAGGAGGCAATTCATCTGGGTTTAACTGGTTTAAGCTCATTCAATGTAAATAGAAAAAAAATATTTCTGAATGCAATTCAAAGTGCTGGTTAACACCTATAAAGTCTTACATGTTACAAGAGTGGGTTACTTTGGGATTGCCTCTTCCCAAAGGCATCTGCTTTTGCATAACCTCTAATAGAGTAGGATATGCTCATGTCAACATCATTTGGTAGGATCCAGCTGTTTCCATTGCAGTGCCTGACTCCTGGAATACAGCTGGCTGTGTTCCTGATAGTCTTCAGAAAGTGGTACAAATTTGGATATTTTTTTTTGCATTTTGATAACACGGTAAGTGGAGCTTCCCAAGTAGAGATAGATCTGAATATTATTTAGTGGTTGCCTGTTTAAATTGTGGGATTTTAAACTGTTTTTTGTTTGCTTGCTTTGCTTTGGATTGATTATACACAATCTGGTATATTTGGGCAAACCATATAAATTCAATCAATCAATCAATTTCTATTCCACTTATGTCAGTTTCAAGCTGCAATCCTGTCCCCCCCCCCCCATTTTCACAATTGCATGGAAGAAAAGATGCCCACCTGCAGGACAAAGCTTAATCAAAACTATTGCCTTTCTTTACCACCATTGTTCATTGAGCAAATAGAGTGAATTCTTTTCTATTTATTTTTAACATAATCTCAAGAAAGCCATTTTAGTAGTTTTCAGTAACTCAGCACACCTTTTCTTGACATCAGATTTACAATCTCAGACTTTTCTTGGTGTTCACCTTTGTTTTTCTGTTCCTATCCATGTCCCTGTTTGTTTCCAGATGTTTCACTAATCTTTAAATACCATGATAATAAAGGAAGTCCAGGCAGATATGAATATGTATCTTCTAGAATGGCAGTTCTTAAAATAGTTGGCACAGATGCTGCTAGCTTTATCTCTGTGCTAGGGTGCTCTTGATTAGTTTTTTATTATTATTTCAAAGGCGCAATCTTGCTGAAAACTTTTTGTTTTTTCATTTAATAAGCAAAACTCAGATTCATCTATCAATTCATACAACTTAATTACAGCAACCTGCCTCCTCCAGAAAGCTGTCCTATGTATGAAATAATGAATCAAAATTGCATGAAACAAAATGTTTTTAGATGCAATTTCATATCAGAGAACCTGAGTACTAAAACATGCAGTTTCAGTGTTTTTAGGCCAGAAGTAAATTTTTAATCCATTGGCAAAGCAAAGAAAACTAATCTACAGTTATCAGAAGCATTCCACATAATTAAATTCTCAGCACATCTGCAAGTAGCAGCTGCTATAGTACTTCAGCAACATGCTGCTCCAAGTTTGGGATTTGTTTTGTTTTTTCAATAGGCAACCTACCTATTGAAAAAAAAATCTCATATAGAACAACATTCCCCAAGGAAAAATTGGTTATTGTATTTTTATATTGATATGCAAATCTTTATCGCTTTTAAAAACATATACAGCTTATAAACCTTCCGCTCATGAAAAATTCAGCAATGCTTTAAAAGGCAGTTTAATCCAAGGATAGGAATGAGAAGTGGAATACCAGGTTCAAGAGATCTATTTACATTAGCTGGCTCATTGCAAATGAAAAATGTTATTATATATTATCTATGCACAGCTTCTCTCTGTCTTAATTTAATATGAAACAGTAATATAGAGTTCTGGCTTATAAAATAAAATTACAAAAACAATTGCTTTAGGTCTATAATTCTCATCAGCTGTGGCCAATATGTCCAATGATCAGCAGACATAAGGTCTTGTAGTCCATAGTCTGTGGAGAGCTTCTGCATTCTATGATATATGCAAAAAAGCATGTCCCTTTCAAATGGAAAAGGGGAAGGGGTGAATTAAATGAGTTTCTTTAAAAATATGATTCCACACTCATTTGAGGGAGAACCATCAGAATGGGAAAATTATTGTGGAAGGCATTCTCAAATTGCAAGATTAATGGTTAGGACAGTCTTCCAGTTAGAATACATTGTCCTAACTATTAATCTTGCATTTTGAGAATGCCTCCCCCTGAGGTTCCCTGATCTCTCAGTTGTGCAGAGGAAATGACAAAAAGAGCTGAAAGGTCTTAAGAACAGTAGCCATCATCCAACAGTAATAAATTATATGGCTGTCTTCTTAATCTCCCTTGACTATTGTAGGTTATTGGGCATAGTTGTTTGTCTTATAAGCTTGTAGCTTTCATATGCTCCGTAAAATCTTGAGAGTAACTTGCCCATTTATGAACCAACTATATGGATCCTCTTTATCTGGTATGGCTTAACCATCAAGGAAATGACACAGAACCCCCAGCAGGTGATTGGATTTTGTTCTATTTCATTTTTGGTTACAGGACAAAATGCATGTCTGAAAGGCCAAACTATTCCCCTTTCAATAAACTTGGGGTTCCTCTTATAGTTACATTGTTTTTTAAATGATTAAACAAACAGCTCTTTTCACTTGAGGTGGGAGGAAGATCAACTGCTCCCTTCATTATTTGCACTTCTGTGGCAGGCCTTTTCTCATACCCTGGCCTGATTCCTTGTAGATGACGTTTCAATTCCTTCAGAGCTATACGTAAAAAAGATGGCTGGCAGGTTTGCTTCCCTGGATTGTAACTTAGGAAAGCAATTTGGAAGTTGGTCTCAACTAGTCTAGTTGAACATTTTGCCTAATAATAGGGCCAGCCTTGAGTATATTTTAAAGGGCTTTTCATTCCTGAAGTAGTCGTAGCCAAACAGGAATTATAGGGAATGAATTTGTAGAGCTACCACTTATCGTTAAAGGATTGAATTGTAGTCTTATTCCTGAAACTAACTGCTTTTACAGATACGACATTGAGTAGTTTTTACAAAGGGAAGAGTCTGGTTTGTAAGGCAAATTTAAATCTGTTTTCTAGGATTGCAATATAAATGCCCCCACATCTTTTATCAATGTCTACTGTTAATGAATATTTAATGACATGAATATACTTAAGTCTTATCTGTAAAAATGTACTAGCAAGCGACACATTTTCAAGTTATTTGAGCCAGATAGATGTAAAGAACTAGCTATGCTTGGCTGTTAAGCAAAATCATATATGGTTTGTACTTAGATGAGAGAAGACCAGAAAACCTCAAGGTTGCAGGCAAAATAAAATCATCTTGAAAGAAAGCAATGGGAGACTACTTACTATTGCCAAGAAAACTACATGGCAAATCTACAAAGTCAGTAGGAATCCAACTTGACTTGAATGGGACTTTACATTTAAAGTCATTTACTTATCAATGTCCAAAAGCTTTATGTAGGCAAAATTTCAGTCAGACCATGTTTTATCAAATCTCAGGACCAGAATGTTGCAGTATTTCTATTAAAATGCATAGAAATGATTGGTAAAGATGAACAGTCTTTGGAGAAATGAGATTATTAAAGTCAAACTAAAACTATGCAGAAAAAAGAAATTTGTATTTTAGGATTTAACTGGCACAAACCAATATTGTCCATTTCTGCTGTATTAAAACTGTCTAGCTCATTTCCAGAAACCATTACTTTATGGACAGATGGGTATTTACAGCAATTTATAAACACAATAAAAAGTTGTACATGGATTTCTTTTTTTTAAAAAAATAGATGAGTTAAAATCTGCAGAATGAAATGTCAACTTTTGCAGCGATGGAGGCTTCCGATCTTCAGACTGTATTCTTTTCAAATAAAAAATATATCAAAAGGTTTCCTCATCCAGCTAAATACTGATTCCCAATTTCAGCAAAGATCATATGCATGCTTCTATAGATGAATCAGCTTTCAGATGCCGATTGAAATGTTGGTTTTGACGACTCTCTCTCTCTCCCATCATGAGTCATCACAATTCCATCTTGCTTTGCTTTGATTGTCACTCAGTATTTCAAATTGTCTTCCTGTGCTTCTGTGTTTGAATCCACAATTGAGTAGTGATCTCAAGCAAACTTCATTTTCTACACTCCACAATCACAGCGTGCCTTCTGTATACATATGTGCACATGCTTGTGGCTGCATTTCATTCATACACTTGCCTAAGAATATCAATATACTATAGAGCAGAGCAAATCAAAATGACCTGAATCATAGGATAGCTAGCTAGTAGGTTTTTTTTTTTAATCTCTTTGGTAATCTGCCACAAACTATAGTACAATTTGGAATTCTTGCTGCATTGGAAGGCCGGAAAAAGATGGAAAATTATATATTTTGGTGTGATAGATATAGCAGTGCTAAATGACAACAACATCAGGAAGAATGAGTATGTGAAATTAGAAAAGTACCAGGGCCTGAAGGAGGAACTAGAGAGAATGTGGAAAGTAAAGAACAAAATGCTCCCGGTGGTAGTAGGAACACTTGGGGCTGTGACTCTGAAACTGAGAGAGTTGTTTCAACCAATCCCAGGAACAACATCAGAATTCTCTATCAGAAGACTGCAATGCTTGGAATAGCTAAGATACTGCACAGAACCTCAAGAGTTTTTACGGGTTCAACTCCAGGGCCTCTAGTAGAAGATCTGAGTTTGAGAAAGACACCTATAAGGATGAGAAGGGAATTTAAACTCATACACACAATCACCCTCCCCTCTCTCTCTTCCTCTCTCCCTCCCTCCACACACACACACACACAACCCCCCCCATTATTTCTACAAACGAAGGTGTTACTTATCATTACAGTGTTATTTAAATAAATCACTTGTACTTATTCTTGTTATACAATGACCTTAGCTTTGCAAAATAATTCTTATTTCTGAGCTTTTTTAATTCAACAGTATCCCTTCCTTATTTAATCAGCATTTTGTTTGACTATCTTCTTTAGTAGATAGTTTCATTTTAGCCTAGTGAGGAACACTGAACCTTGGTCATACTATTTCTTTCTGACTCCTGGACTTTCCTGTCTAAGGCAACTTCTATCTTTTTTCCTAGACAGTCTGTCATTCAGATCTCTCTTTCTAATCCTGCCTGCTCCTGTTGAGTCTTCAGTTATGGATTCCTCCTTCCACCAGGGATCATCTATCGAACTGTAGTTGGTTTCTTCCAGTAGTTCTAGTCCATGCTCCTTGGTTCATGCAACATCTCCAGTCCGCATGGCAAAAACATATTGCTTACCTTTGTCCCCAAAATCTGACTCTTACATATTGTTTAGCAAAATGTAAATGTGTTTGTTCAAAGGTACATTAATCTGAGACTGTGTCTTGCAATAGACACAATTCTTTGTATAAAATTGGCAAACAGATAACAATTCTAATCTTGAAACCAATTACTACCCAATGTCCATCAGGGCATATCAGTCTGCACATGCTGGCACTTCATTCACTAGCCAAAGAAAAGGAATTCCATCTGTTACAATGTCCTTTAGTGGAAAAAGCCACTACTCCTTTACTCCCTTCTGCTCCTTGGAGAGAATTATAAAGATAACTAGACAGTTTGTTGACTGAGATACAGAATAGTTCAAAATGCAGTCATTTAATGTATTTAAAAGAAAAAAAAAGAGTGCTGAATTTTTGTGCAATAGTATAAAACTATATTAGAAGGAGTCTAATTGCAGATATTTGTGGTTACAAGGAGTGTTACACTACCTGCATCTGATACAAAATAATATATTAAATAGGTTCCTGTCCATATAGTAACAGTTACTTTGATTAAAAAAAATATTATCTGCACAATTCAATTATCTATTTAATTTCTGAATATCTTTACAAAAATTGTCTGTGGGAAATGCTAAAAAAGTAGAGATTTGTTTAATTTATGCCTTCTTTTTTGCTGTTGCATAAGAACTAAATCAAAAGATAGATGGATGAACAACATTTATCATGAATCACATGGAAAGTAATGATTATACAGTGTGGTGGATATCATATTTTAACTATCACATGAAGCTATATGTATACGCATAAGTGATATCAGTTAGCATTTTTATAAACCATGAGTGAAAGGCTGGGTCCAACAAACCAACAAGCAAAAAAGATGAGACTGTAAAAATATGCAGTATTTTTATAGCAAGAACAATGGCTAAAACAGAATAAGATTTGCATTTAAAAGAGGGAAGGTGCAATAAAAATGAGAGGCAAGAGTGCTAAGCACACCATCTTGAGGTTCTGAATTAAAGACACAATACAAACCAAATAAATACATTTCAAATTCACTGTGTTCACTGCAGCTGGTGATGAAGTTAGAACTCAGGGAGTTGAGAATAAAATCTTTTCCTGACCAGGAATATGTCAGAACAGCAAAATGAACTTTGTGACTTCCAGAAGTGAAGTTTTAACAACTATGGTAAAGATCAAGCAACTGGTGAGTAGGCCAGATCCTTGGAACCTTTTCAGATAAAGAGAGGAGGTCATCCTCATGTGATCTGAGTAGCTGCTTCTCATGAGGAGACCACAGAAAACTGGTTTTCCACAGGCTTAGGTACAAGGAGATGATAAGATTAAACATCTTGCTCGCAACCAGAACAGAATTTTAAAGGACACTGAGTTCACAAACCTCACTTTCTAATCACTTGTGGAAATTGTTTATTAAGTTTGGAACAAGTTTGAAAATGCCAGTTAAGTCTGCTTTCAATCCCGAATGAAAGAAAATTTTAATAATAAGCTTAAGAATTTAGAGTACTTGAAATAAACAGCAAAAAGCTAACTAAGATTTTGATCTTAGAAAATTATAAACAGATAAGGAGGTTGAAATAAAATTGGGATATTGAAACTTTTACAATAAGATTTTGACATTAATTATAAATTTATGGAAAAGGAATTCTATTTTGGTTTTTACAAGATAAAACAAATATAAGCAACTTCATGATTTCAAAAACTGGACAGCAGAAAGATTTACAAGCCTGAAAAAAATTGCAAAATGTTATAACAATAAAAATAGTAAAGAAGTCTTTTGAAAAATGGAGTCAGAAATAAGTAGCCACAATATCAACAATGTGTGATAGAATATAGTAGGGTGAATTCCCAGGAAGAGGAGATGCATTCCAGAGGAGTAAGAGGCAAGTAGGTCCAGTTATTTTGTGTGAGAGAAAGAGGGTGAAGACAGCTCCTCCCCAATAGTTCCCAGAGTGTATGTTTGATGGGATAGCAATAGCACTTAGACTTATATACCGCTTCACAGTGCTTTACAGCCCTCTCTAAGCGGTTTACCGAGTCAGCATAGTAGAAAGCTTCAGTTTGGCAGGATTCTATCTATAGCTGTGGAACAATAAAGAACTCCACTTGGAAGAATCACCACATGTCTTTCTTGGTTCTTGAGCCTAACCCAATGTCAGTAATGATGTCCTCTTCTATGTCCAAAAGATGGTTTTGAAGAAATGAGTTGTAGAACAAATGTCATTTGACAAGATAGAGATAATATTGAAAGTGGATTTACAACTGACAAGCTGAGAGAATGACTTATAAAAGAAAGTGGCACTGGTTTTACAAAATAAACTGGCTAAGATGTAGAACTTTATGCAATGGAACAATAAAAAAGTGGGAAATAAATCCTATAACATATATGAATGAATTAAAAATTAAGACTGTTAGAAGTGAAAAGAAGGAATATAAAATTGGTTTATTTGATCAAGTTTGAAACAAGATTTGTTAGTTCTGGCAACCCTTAATGGAGTTTCTGCTGATAGTAGAATCAGCAGAAAAGATGACTGTTTTTTGTTTTTTCCACAGATAAGACATGGAATATGGATGAAGAGATAAAGGTTGGTAATCTTAGAGTGGATGAAAAGTCACTAACTTCAGGATGAAGGTTGGAAGTCACTTTTTATATTTATTTTTTCTTTCTTTATATTCTTACTTTTTACCGTACTTTTTATTCCTTCTTTCTATTTTCTTTTCTTTAAGTTCAGTTTGTATTAGATTTTACTATCATAATTCATAAAATTATGTGCCAAAAAACAAAACAAAAAGCTGAAGCTAGTAAAATCAACTGTAAAAAATGACTCCATCACAGGTCTTCTGCAGTTCCTTTTTCACAAAGAGAAGATGTGAACGCCTGACCATATTTCTTCAGCAGAACAAAGCAATACAGTTTTTTTTGTATTTGGCAATGTGAGAAATCAACTGTATGACAAACTTATCAGTTATGCATTTCTATAGAACATAGTTCTACAATTGGAAGTCTTCCTGAAAACAAAAGCCCCAAATTCATGCTGCACACAGGAGCCACAATGTACCATTAAAATTCATGAACTCTAAGTTCTACATAATAGTGAATTTAAATGCAGTGTCAAATTTACTTACAAGGCTAGTATCAACCTTTTTGTTATTCTCAGATAGTTCTCAGTTTCTAAATATTCACTTAACTAAGTCTCCCTCTCTTTCTGCTTCTCCTATCTTAATTAGCTTCACTTTATAGCAGCAAGAAAGGAGCGATTGCTTTATTTACTAAAGTATTGTCCATGTTTGTATGAATTGGAAGACTTATTAAAAAAAAAACAGTCACTGAACATTGAAGCACCTGACACAATATGGAATGGAATAACTGATTTTGTCCCAGGCTTGTGAAAAATATAGAGATATATAGGCTTAGACAAAATACTGAGGTGGGAACATTTCACGTTTGGAACATCTTACATACTTCTAGTAGATGCTCATTAAAAAGATACACCGTATATCTTGGCAGTTGCCATAGATAGCTAGTTAGATGCAAGCAAACAAATGGAGCCAAAGATCTTCATGAAGAAATAATGAACTCAAGACAACCATTGTATCTCCTGCAATTCGTTCACTTCTGGGATGCACATGATTGATCAATTTAGGAATCTCACAATTCCCTCAAGCAATCTTTTAGACATAATTCAGGCAACTGATTCTCTTCATTCATTTTTTCCCCTCTCTCCCATTCTTCAAAGATGGGAGAGGCTTAACCTGGATGAGGTAACCAAGGCTACTGCAAATAAAGATCTCCTTTCCCCATTTCTTCAAGGAATCAATTCTTTAGAAGCAACACATCCCATTCAGCAGTTTCTGAGAAATCAGCAGAGCAGAGGTGTGTTAGATATTAAACAAAGAAAAAATATAGTACCACTGAAACAGAATTGAAGCAGCCACTTGAAAAGCTTTGATAGGGATAGTATGACGGAGATAAGTGATTAAGAACTTTGAAATATATGAATAAATAAATAATAAATAAATAAATAGTAGAGGCAACTTTAAAGAGTTACTTTCTCATAATTAATGCAGAAGTCACCAATAATTGACAGCTATTTTTTATTTAAAATATGTATATGCCTCCATTATAATCCTGGGCAGCTCATAAATATCAAAAAAAACATAAAAGCCAAACAAACTCTTGGTGCCCCAAAAACAATACTTCCCCAAACATTGGAATGCAATTTTTCTGGGCTTCAGTCAATGTGTGCAGAAAGAGCCAAATATTGTCCTATAAATGTGTCAGAATGGCCACAGATCAAGAATTAGTGGTCCAAAACTTCTTATGGGCTTCAAGGAATCTATATTTACTAAAGATATTACAATGCAGTTTTCTGTTAGGAAGCATAGTTTGGGATGTCGAAATCTCCCATTATGGTCAATTTCTGTTCCTTATCTTAAATCTTTACATCCTACTTCCATTGGCAGGAAAGCTAAACAACTGTGAGCATCAGAAGAAATCCACCTTGAATCCCTTATATTTGTGCCCTATATTTTTTTCCTACCCAGATGGAGAACTGTACATTTTATTTTGTTTATTTCAGCTGATTATCCATGCCTCTCTAGATCTTTTTGAATCTCCTCTCTTTCATCTAAAGCATGAGCCATCCCTCCCAGTTCTTTGTCATCTGCAGTCTGTATAAATTTCATTTATCTACTCACTGATAATGTTAAACATCACACACCACAGGACAGCCCTGTGGATTTCTGCTTGACAGGTCCCTCTAAGCTGTAGTGGAGCTGTTAATAAGTACTCCAAGGGTACAGTCAGACAAATCAAGGTGTTGAATTACATTATTTTTCAAACTGGGTTATAGGATTACTACAATATCTTCTGCTTTTCACCAGAACAGAATACGATGTACTAGAAAATGAGTACCTATTGTGGTACACTCTGATATTCTGAGGTCTATGCTGAAGATAAATAGGGTCTTAAGATAAGATTTATTTTGGACTAAAGAAGAAGGTTAAGTAAAATTCATACAAAATGCTAATTAAATATCTACAGACATATACCTGTACATTTCAAAAGATAATCTAATAGGATTGAAATGGCACAATATCTACAAACAAGATGTAAAGCACTTGACTTCACATTAATGCAGGTTGTATCACATTTATCACTGTTTAATACCATATGTAGAACCACAAAGCTTATTCCATAGGCAAGTTTCCTGCTGTCTAGAGAACACAACCTTAACGTTAAGGGTCATATTATTAACTCATATAATAATATTGCCAAAATAGATAAGACAGAATTGATATTGGGTCTGCCTCTGGGCTTGATTCCACTTATTGATATCACTACTCTGTTGGTCTATTGTTGCTACTTAGCAGCTGTTTATAGAATCCTTCAATTCTGTTGATTCTTCAGGCATGTTCTCCTGTTCAGTGCAGAAGTCCAACTTAAGGCATCCCAGATGGGTAACTCAAACCTTTGCATGAATACATCCCATGAAAAGAAGACATCAGCTCTCTGAGTAATTTTAGAATGATTATAATAAGCAAAAACAGATTCTAAACAAAAGATTCTGTTATCATCTACAATAATCTGGAAAACATCACACTTGAATGATTTTATCAGGGAACTGCCTGTGATAAGAAGTAGAATTTTGTTTTGTTCTAAGTTTGTCTGGAAGTAGATTACTCGATGAGATATCTCATCATTCAACTTAGCACATGCCCATCATCTATCACCAATGTCTCCAACACTTTTCATTAGATGAACTGACAACTCTCAGTTGAAAAGAATAAATGGACACAAATCATAAATGGCAATATAAAAAAATCAAATTTAATTCTCCACTTGGCCAGAAACCTCATAGTGGCCAAACTTGCAATAGTTGAACTAGTATATAATAACACAAACATCTTCATCCAATGTATATTCTGGATGGAGAGGAAACTGAAGAGACAGGGATTTGAGAGATATGGGTGGGAAAATTGGATCTAAATTCAGTATCCTTACCCTTAATAACATCCAAAATCGGAATGTATATTTAATACAAAGGAAAGCAAAATTGGCAAAAGGCCAGCTAGATGACCTTGAGCCAATCACACATTCTCAATCTTAGCAGGCAATGTCAAAGCACTTTTGAAATCTTGAGAAAAAAAACAACTCTGTAGAAACTTGTCGAGGCAGTTGCTAGGTATCAACACCTCCTAATACATAAATTAAACAAAAACATATTTGCATCAGTTATAATATATTACTATTTGTATGAAGTCATTGCATATGTGACATGATTTGGACATTATCCTGGCTTCTGATTGATGCTGCTCTCCCTTCAAACCTAACTGGCCTTTCTTGTGTCTGTCCAATGGATTGTTGATGTTAGAAAACAAATATAGAATGAATGAAAACTGATTTTATTTTGTTGACTGTATTGCAACAATAATCTTGAAGTGAATTTATCTCACTTTGCCCTATCTGTGCAAATGGTGCTTTAGTGTGGGTCAAAGGAATGTAAGAATAAAAATCTAAGATTTGTTCGTCACTGTACGGTTTAAAGTGTATAATCAAGTGTGGTTAAACAAAGCTAAATTATCCTTGTGGTCATGAGGGCTCTGAAGTTTGCATTTGTATAGAAAAGATTCTGCTGAAGCCATACAAATATCAGGACATATTGTTCTTCTGGCAGATGAAATGCAGTGCTTTTGCTTGGTGTTCCAGGGCACCTCTTTCTAGAATACACTGCATTACCCTTGTCCAAACCATGTCTTTTTTTCATTTCTTTCTCCTGCAGCTAAAGAGCAGATTTGAGGAAACAAGCCCAAATCTGATCATTCACTCTATCTCACAGGCTAATAGGCACTAAACCATGGCATTAATGCTTTTGTGTGTCTCTTAATTTCCAAAATTGCATTGAAATAAACACTATTTTTGAACAAATGCAATCTGTCTCTTTCCTGTTTCATACCTGGTTTTATTTATTTACAGAGCCCTTAAGCAATTCATGTCAGTTTTAAAAATCCTGTTAGTAATGACTTTTCTATTGATTTTCAGATGACTGTTACATTCTGTTTCCTAAGATCTTGTTGTAAATAGTGGTTACCATGACAAGGTGCTCTGTATTTCCACCATAAATATTGGCATCTGTTTTTAATCATTATTACTTCCATAAATCTTGTATACTTTTTCCCCAGTATACTTATTCATAGAAAGTTGCAAACTTAACTTTGTGGACTGATCAGGGTCACCAAGACCACAGACCACAAGCAGATTTAAATTAATTCTGTGGCATGGAAAGCAGTAATATATGTAGCTCTCTGAACAGTCCAACTTAGACTTAAAAAAATTCATGTAAAATGACTTCTTAAAAAATAATAAGTGTATTATTGCTTAAATTTTGGGCAATGATAATCTGGTTCATTGGATACATATTTATGTACATAATTTGTGGGGGAAGAAGAAGGAAGAGCAAAGACATGGATGGACAAGAGAAATGGAGGTACTTATTGATGGTGACATCATAACATGAATTAGGTCTTGCATAAATAAAGTACTAATATAATATATTGATCCATGAGAAATATCATTTAATTACCCAGAAGGTTGATAGTCCTGGTATGCCATCCCCAATCTAGCTGAGTGGTTAGTGGGTATACCTTGGAGATAGAATAAAATGGGATGGAGCTCTTCAAATTACTACCGCTCTTTTATACTCTTGTGCTCTGGAGAGCTAATGATGGTTGCTATCCTTGCTAGCAGGTGAAGTTGGATGGAAAGGGCAAGGAAGCCATGCTGTCCACCAGTTCCTGCCCAAAACATAACCCATATTATGTTTTTTTTTGCTGTGGCACAATGCAACTCAGCTATGCTGACAGTGCAACTGATGTCACTATACTTTTCTGCCAAGAAGACATCTTGAAGCCTTTTTCAGATTGGAAAGCATGAACCACAGTGAAAGCTGCAGAGAGATCGGTGTGTGTGTGTGTGTGTGTGTGTGTAAGTAACAGAAAGCTACAACAGTAGCTTCTTCTATATTAAAATGAGCTCAATAGCACCATCAGAGAAAGTTCTAAAAACTTTTTAGATATTCTGAAGAATTAAATGGAAAAACATACTTTTCTTTTGAAGGAATATAAATATTTCAGAAAGTTGGAAAACAGATTTTGGCACAGTATTAGAATAATCTGCTTTTCATTTATCCAATAATTTGTGAAAATGGCATACTGAAGAGGAGTTTTGAATCAGGTTTCAAAATCTGGGTGGTATATATGGGAGGAAATTATTTTTCAACTGGAGAGATTGAAGCAAACATGTTCTGCTGGTTAGAAAGATAGGGAGAACAAGAAGCAACCTGCAGAATAATGTGACATACAGTTAATAATATAATTACCCTTGATGGATGATGATTTGATCGGTATTATATCATTTCTGCTCCATTAATGCTTCGAGAAATATTTGAGACTTTAAAGAGCAAGAGCCACAATTTAAGCTTGCAAACAAATCACATTAATGTTTCTAGACATGTGGAGTGAGATAATATTTTCTGGAGCCATCCTCTGGCCTTTTTCTGTTAATGGGTGGAGTTATTCTATTTAATAAAAACTTTAGGAGAAGCTAAAGCAGGAGCATTTCTACATTTCACAAGTATTTCAGTAAGTAACTGAAGCTCTGAAAAGTTTATTTTTTCTATAATTTGACCTAGAATGATTGTATCACACTACCTGGAAGGGTTTTAATATATTTTATTTTAAATCCCTGCTATTTAATTATTTCTCAATTCTAGGTAGTGAATTATTTTAAGTGGATTGTATATATGTATACACAGCAGCATTTGCAGTAGATCTATAGAAGAAGCAAGGATTAGCAATAACAATAGCAGTTAGACTTATATACTGCTTCATAGTCCTTTACAGGCCTCTCTAAATGGTTTATAGAGTCAGAATATTGCCCCCAACAATCTGGATCCTCATTTTACTGATTTCAGCAGGATGAAAGGCTGAATCAACCTTGAGCCAGTGAGAATTGAACTACTGGCACCTGGCAGAATTAGTCTGCAATACTGCATTATAACCATTGTGCCACCAATTGGTTTGTTTCTTGTTTTATTCCTTTCACACTACGAAGAATCCTTCATGATAGTCTTTCAATTAGAAAATATTCTTCCAGATTTTAACCCCAAAAGCAACAAACCTTAACAAAATGATGTGGAAAAAAATGGAATATGACCACAAGTTAAACAAAATTGTTCTTCTTGGTGCATTTTAGAATGTATGTAGTATACAGTTATACTATTTTATGCATGGTTAAAGAAAAGACACAAGCCATTAAATAGAAACATTGGAAATTATATTGTCATTCTTGGTTATGTTTTACTAGCTTTGCTACAGAAAAGTTCATGGTTTCTCTTATCCTTATACTTGAAGTACCTTTAAATAGAATTTTTTATGAGTTTTTTTCAGCATGAGGAACATTTTCTGGTTTACACATGAATCAGTAGCTTTTGCAGATTCCTGGATAGTTCATTCTTCAAAGATTAATTACTGAAAAATTATGTTGCAGTGCTTTACAAAATCTTACTTAACTTTGCTATGTTGAAACCCTTATAAGTCAGCCTTCCCTCATTGGACGTTCTCAAGATGTGTTTTCCTATGCATTTGGGGAGCAGAAGCCATAGGCTTTTATTGTTTGTAATACAAAGGCCCATTGTGACTGGCCACAGTTGCTACTAGGAATCCAGCTTTCTATGATAAAAGTGCTAGTGCAAAATTTAAGCTAGCACTAATCCCATCTGTTAAAAAGGAAGGGTGAGGAAAATATACAGCTCCCAACTCTTCTCACACTCTTCATATACATGATTATGGTTGCTATGACTATGTTTAAAGAGTTTTGTATGCATAGTTCATAACGCTGGATTGAAATGAGAATTCTACACAGCATTCATTTGGGTGTTTATATGCAAATCTACTTCCAGCTATGGATAGAAGCCTGGCCATAGAAGTAATTTTTATTGCACAAAAGAAGGCAGGTTGAATAGTCGCCTGTTTTTAGGTTGGCCAATGGGGGGGGGGGAAATA
>JANHFL010001336.1:74685-93763 GCA_032468155.1 Oxyrhabdium leporinum
CAAAGAGCTGATCACTGTGAGCTGACCCACTCAGAGCTGAATCACCAGAGCTGATCCACAGCTGCTGCCACTTCATTCACTCCCATGAATACCTCTACCGCAAACCATTTGACCTCATGACCGATCACAAGCCACCACTGGGTCTGCTCGCTGGGGACCACCAAACACCACAAGTTTTGTCCCCTCGCATGCTGCGCTGGACTGCGTTCCTAGCTGCATAGAACTACCACGTCCTGCATCGGCCAGGTAAGACACTTAGCCACGGCGATGCCCTCAGCCAATGCCTGCTCCCGACTGTTGTGGAAGATCTGGCCCCAGCATCGTCTGTTTTATTAATTGAAGACATGCTGTCCAGCCTCATTACAGCATCAGAGATCACTGCACACTCTGACAAGGACTATGTCATTACCGAAGTGCTCAACTAGTGTGGAGGGGGTGACTGAAGCACAGTGTTCCTTCCCTTACACACCTGGAAACATGAGCTGCCCATTCAACAGGGCTGCCTACTCTGGGGGAGTTGTGTGGTGGTACAGTTTTGGAAGTTCTTCATGTAGGCCACCTAGGCATTGTGTGGATGAAGGCACTCGCCTACAGTTATGTCTGGTGGCCCAACTTAGGCAAGGCCAACTCCTGCTTACCAAAATCACCCCCCATCCACTCCAGCACGCGAGTGGGAAGCACCCAAGACACTTTGGTCCAGGGTGCATATTGACTTTGCAGGGCCTTTCCTTGGACAGATTTTTATGATGATTGTGGATGCCTACTCAAAATGGCTTGAGGTGGTACTCATGACATCAACCACCTCAGACGCCATGATCAAGGCCCTTAAAAGGCTATTTGTGACCCACAGACTGACAGATGTCCTCATTTCGGACAATGGGCCACAGCTCACATCAAGCCAGTTCGAGTTGTTCCTGGCGGGTCACGGCATTCATCATGCCCTGATTGCACCATTCCATCCTGCTAGCAACGGACAAGCTGAGAGGATGGTTCAATCAGCAAAGGAAGCACTGGCAAGGATGGGCCCCGGGGACTGGCAAACATGGATAGCCGAGTATCTCCTGGTCCAGCATGTCACACCAAACTCCACCACCAACAGGAGTCCGGCCAAACTCCTAATGGGTCATTGCCTGTGGACCTACTTGGACTGGCTGCACCCAGACTACTCCTCTGAGGTCCCTGCAGACTCAAACAGCCAGCTCCAGTCATTCTCACCGGGTGCCCTTGTCTACACCCACAACTATGCCGGGGGCCCTTCCTGGATTCCTGCCTGGGTAGTGGACATTACTGGGCCGCGTTCCTACAGGGTGGTGCTCAAAGATGGCAGGTTATGGTGCCGCCACATCAACCAACTCTGTGGCCACCTTGGGACTTCCATCTGCTGCCAGTCACAATGGACTTTGCCAGAGACAATCCCGGCTAAGGATACGCTGACTCAGTCACCACCACCAACTGTACCGACAAGGGACTGTGGCGAGGCACAGATGCCTGCTGACTTGGTTCCCTTTGTGTTAGAAGCACCAGTGACCGAGCTCTTGTTGCTGCCACAAACTGCACCCGAAGCAGCGTCAGCCACTCTGCCTAGTCAAGGCTCCGGAGCTACTGGTCTTGAGATGGAACCTCATAGGTCAGGACGGACACATTGCCGCCCTGCCTACCTAAAAGACTACATATGTTAAATGGTTATTTTGATCACCATAATGCTCCATCTTGGTGGGGAAGGGTGTTATGTATTGTATATAGTGTATAGTTGTCAGTTAAAGTTCTCATTCTGGTCCTCTGTTGGAGTGGGAAAATACTCTCTCCTAATTGGTTGTTTGGCTGATCAGTTTCATATAAAAGGAGCTGTATCAGCCAGGGAGTTCAGTTGCCTCACAGGCAGTATTGAATAAAGAGCTGTTAGTATTCATTCTGGCCTCACCTTCCATTCTTCATCCAGAACTTAATACCTCCAGTCAGTCCTATATACTACTGAATCTATGAGACAGGGAAATAGTTGAATGCAAAGCTGACAGTGATCTAAGGGTACCTTAATACTTTCATTCTGGCTCTTTTAAATCATAATATTCCAGAAGAGTCCAGAACTGTTTGTCATGTACTGTAAAGGTATTTAAGAATGACTTTTGGAAAGAGGAGAAAGTGCGGTAGCCTAGCAATGATCTGATAAATGAAATTTAAGTCTGAAGGAGGAAGGTGATGAAAGTGTCTCCTAAAGGACCCTCCCTAGTTTTGGGGAGAGGGATGGGAGGCGTACTTTTGGATGTGCAAGATTCTGTTTATGTAACCTTACAATAAAAATAAAGCTAATATTCCTGTGGTGCTTCTTTTCCATAGTATCTTGCAAGACTAAATTCAATCTTGCTTGAAAACATACCTTTGGCCAGAACTTTTTTCTTCAGTAACAATTTCTGCTATTGTATTTTTCTAGAGAAATCCTTGCTCTCGTGATGCTGATTCTTCTGATATTTTGTGGAAAGACATAGTCCAAACAAATAAGAATATTTTTAAAACATTCCCTCAGGGAAAAAAAATACAGAAATAGTTTCCTTTAAACTCTCACTGAGTTACTAAGCATATTATTGACATTGCAAGTTAATGAAAAATATCAATACCTTAGAATTAATTTCTAATTCGTTAACTAAAATGTTATGTTTCCGCAGCATTGCCATAAATGTTATTTAAAAAGATGTCTCTTTGCAGGACTGTAAATATAAGATTTATTGTCAAAATATGAAGCTAGGAAAATGGTTATGCTATAAACAATAACATTTAAAATGTTAATTAAAAATATTCTGTCACTTTTACAATTCAGAATGTGTATATGAAAAAGAGTTTTATATGTACTTAGTGCACTTTTATATTTCATTATACATAGAGACACCTATTCAGAAATTACTTTAATATGTGAGTATAGCTGAGGGGCAAAAGGCTCATCTACAAACAACTCTATTCACACAGAGACTTTCTATTCCTAGAAAGCCTTAAAATGGTGGCTTATTGCCAAAGAACAGAGCACAGGTTCTAGCAGTTCTATCCATTGCTCCCTGTCCCATTACTCAATAGTTGAGGTGACGGAAATTTCCCAGGCAAATTCAGGTTTTCACAGAGATATTGGTACAATGTTAATACAGTGCAGTATTAACATACCGATGGACAATTATCAAAGTAATTGTCCATCAATATGTCAATCAATCAATCAATCAATCAGAAAGTCAATCAATCAATATTGGCACATTGGCTTAATTAGTTGAGACTCTTGACTGTATGCCAGATAAAAGTAGAACCAATGGAATGGTGCCTTGTCTGAAGCATCAAGGATCATTCCATCATGTTCTTCCTAGTTTTTGCCTGGTTTAGCGAAGGAGAAAAAAGTCACATATGTCACATGACCCCATGATGATGCGAGTCTGACACCCCTGATTAGATAGATAGATAGATAGATAGATAGATAGATAGATAGATAGATAGATAGATAGATGTTAGATAGATATAGATCACTGCTTTTCAATACATGGTACGCGATCACTAGTGGTACTTTGGCGCCTGGCAGGTGGTACGTGTACAACAGGTTGAAAAGCACTGTAAAAAAAAGTGTAAAAAGAGGGTAAAAGTGTAGTGGGGGGATGAGCTGAAGCAGCGGCAGTGCCGCACAGGCCTGTGGGAGAGTGGGAGAGCCAGCTGAAGTCATAATGTACACTGAAGATGGCATTTAATTTCGTTGTACGAGGTGGAATGACAGTAATGTAAACTAACTAACTGCAGTGTTGCTGGGGCTCTGCTGAGTGCCCAGGATCAGCGTGAAGTTCTGGCTGATTGGTACTTCTGGGAGCAGTGGGTAGCCTTCGGAAGAGGAGTCAACTAGAGCTGCACCAAAGAGAAAAGGAGGAGGAGGAGGGAAAGAGTAGAGGATATAAAAGGAGGAGTTTTGGGGGGAAAGGGAGAGGGGAAAAAAGATAATGGGGAAAGAGAGATGGAGAAGAGGAGAGGCTTCTTTGAGACAAGCAGAGGGAGAGAAGGGGATAGAACAGTGCAAGATTGTCAGAGAAACAGGCACAAGTTTCCCATTAAAAATGTGGTAAATGGGTATACAGATAATCCTCAACCTATGACCACAACTGAGCCAAAATTTATGTTGCTAAGTGAGAAATTTGTTAAATGAGTTTTGTCCCATTTTATGACTTTTCTTGCCACATTTGTTAAGTGAATCACTGCAGTTGTTAAATTAGTAACACAGTTGCTAAGTGAATCTGGTTTCCACATTGACCTTGTGTGTCAGAAGTTTGCAAAAGGGAATCATGTGACCCTGGGACACAGCAACAGTCATAAATATGAATCAGTTGCCAAGCATCCAAATATAAATTATGTGACCCTGGGGATGCTACAACAGTCGTAAGTATGAAAAATGCTCATAAGTCACTTTTGTTAGTGCCGTTGTAACTTCAAACAGTCACTGAGCAAACTGTTGTAAGTCAAGGACTACCTGTACTTTATCACTTTTTTCTTTTGGGGGGGTTATCAAGTTTTGACACCTTGCTAGGTGGCACTCAAATATTGCCATATCCTAACAGTGGTACAATCTGTGAAAAAGTTGAAAAGCACTGATATAGATAGATTCATCTATTTGTTCTGGAAATAATGATTAGTGATTGTGAGTGAATATGGATGGAAATGAGATAAAGTACTGAATTTGTTAGACTGGTTATTGGTGAGAGAGATGAATCAGTAATAACAGATTAGAAAATATGTGAGCACTAAATGTCAGTTTTTCAGCTCTGTATTTTGTATTTGTCTTGTTTTCATATTTATGGTTCACCCCAATTACTCTGATTCTGAGGCACAAAAACTGAACTTCTTCTTCATCATCTTCTTTTTTGAGAAAAGCCCAGCATCAACAGTGTTTTGTAAACCAAACCCACATGGACAAGGTTTGAATACTTACCTTGGGAAATATTTATGTTGCACCACACTTAAATCACAGCTGTTGGAAATCTCAAGAGGCGAGAGTTGATTCTTATGTTTGAAGAGTTGTTTAATGGACCTGTCGTGATTCAATCTCAACAGGAAAAGTCCTGAAAACAGTAGAGCATCTGTCGTCAGGTACTTCAGGCTAGTATTTTTTTTATTATTATTGCTTTTCATCTTGGCTAGCATACTGAAGATATTCAAACTGGTTTCCTAGCTGGTACTTCAAATAAAACACACTTCTTGTTAACACCACTTCTCCAACAGGGTGGTCTCCAGATCTCATTTTAGCAGTAAAAAAACAAAAACAAAAAGCCATCCACATTTTTGTCTGAATGGGAAGTCTATCCGTATTCTGGAACCGATGTTCAAAAGGTTCTCTCAATAAATACAGTGCAGTCTTTTTTACATATAGAGCTTATTTTCTTTATTAAATGTATACACTGTTCCAGCGATTCTTGAAGTCACTAGTTTCATGCATGGGAAAACTTCTGGGATATTATTAGCAAATTCCTTCATTACTTAGCCTTTCTTGCATCTTTCTTGTATCTGCCAAGACTTCAGTACAGGTTTCATTCCCAAGGCCTGCTTCTACAGCTTTAATGAGTGCCAGGAAGATGGAACCAATGTTTTACTTTTTCACAATAATAGAGGGTCGTGGGAAATTTAAAAGCTGAGTCCTTCTCCTTCTGCTAGCTGCCACTCTAATTTTCTAAAGAGTCCTCTCTGCATCCTGCATTCCTAAAACAACTTTCATGGGATTCTTTGTATCTCTTGTGGGCCACCACTGTCAACTCTGCCACTATATTAATCTGCTGGCAAAAAGAGGGCCAGATAATTTATCACAAATTTCCTGAAACCAGAGCCAGCCCTGCTATTTTATTCAGCTGATTTAAATATAGATTGCCAAGAAAAGGCTATTTGTTTTATGAATAATAAAGGGAAACAGAAATGAATGTACCTAAGTTTAAATATGATTTACATATTTTGAATAGGAAACACAATTAAAACACAGTTAATTGGCTTTAATGGCTTTTATTTTCTTTTTCTTTTAACTGGTGTTATTGCTTTAATTAAGTAAGCCTCTTAGGCAAGGGTGTCAAACTTGGGCTGGATGTGTCATGTGCAGGCCACGTCTACCCCAGCTCCGCAAAGAGAACAAACATTGCGAAATGTCATGTGACTGCAATGTTATGCTGTAAGTTTGATACCCATGATCTTAGGTGAGATGGGTGGTAAAGTAAATTGAATGGATGAATGAATGAATTAACAAACAAACAAACAGACAAGGAAGGCCTGCCATATTCCAATTCATTTAGATGCCTAGTGTCCTATATTTCTTTGTGCAGAGGTGCTTCATTATATCTATCCTTCCACTTGTCTTACTATTGGTGGGCAGAACAAAAACAAAAACAGAAGACCAATCTTTATAATCTATTGTTGTTTTTAATTTTCTTCTAACTATGTAAGTTTAATTACAATCCTTGCATAGAGTGGGGAGAGGACCTGATTCTGTCTTTGGCATGCAGATCTTAACTTTCTCCAACTTCTGCAATGATTTGATTTTTTTTTAAGTAAGAATTTTATGATGGTCAATTTGTCGGCAAGATCAAAGTATCGAAGGAGAGATTTGATTTATGGCCACTCTTTCCTCCTATTTCTGTTGTCTTGAGAACGGTGAGAAAGCTTGCCATTAACAAATCAAGTTATTTGGATGAAACATTAACCTATAATATCATGGTCTGATTATAGATTCTGGTTAACCATCCATGAATTAACAAACCAAGAATCAGTCCCTTAGGTTAAGCTATGAATAAATCAGTCATATTAAAGCGTAGCAGCTAATGAGAATGTACATTTTGTCATACTTGATATATAGAGATTTAAATATGGAAAATAACAGACCGCCTTTTTCATGGTTATAATTTTGGAATTTTTCCAAGCTTGCTCCATAACTCACAGAGAAATTCACACCTACACAGCTGCATTATTTCATATTCTTCACATTAATATACTAAAGAGATTGACATTGGCAAATATGATTAATCTGTTTCAAATTGTTCTTCTAAACAATCTTGAGAGGTGGGTTGGACTGAGAGTGTTTGAGATAAGATCATCCAGTAACTTTACAACCGAGTGAAGATTTAAATATGGATCTTCCCAGCCTAATTCCTGCTTCCTAATATCTGTGCCACATGGATTCTCATTCAAAGCCTGCTTCCTGTTTTAGGTCAACCTGGTGAATTGTCACATATTACCTTAGCTTTCAGCTTCATTGTCATTTAATAATACAATAAAACAAATAAGTCTAAGACAACATACAAGTGAAATCAAGAGTGCTGATTGCATGCCAGCTTTTATTAAACTCTTTTTCTTTATTTTGCCAGTGTATAATAAATTAGGGGAAACATACAACTGTAGCTTTTCTTTGAGGCTTTTCAAATTTAATTCTAAAATCACATCTGCAAATATTGATCCATTGGTTGAACATATCTGCATGTTGCCGCAACAAAAAAAACTCTCATCAATTCACACAGGGGGCGGAAAAAGTACTATAAAACAAGCTCCATACCAAAACAAAACAACAGCAACACAAGAGAAATAAAATAAAATAAAATTTGGTGTGACATCAAATCCAATCAAGAGAGGAGTCTCCAAAACAACTCAGTCTTTAGGAGCCTTTGAAAGGCCAGCAAAGAGGAAACTACCTTAATCTCCATTTGGATGGTGTTCAACACTGCCTCTGCAATAAAAAAAGAAGCACAATTTTGCTTCTGGGAAGGGTGGGATTGATAGAAATTTCCCCCTGCTAGATTTCTTTGGTTAGATTGTAGGATGTTCATGGCCCTTGACTGCTAGTTATTAGCCCCCCACCCCAAATTTTACACACACACACACACACACACACACACTTACTTTATTTATTTATATAAAAATTTAACTATATTATATACTGTATTTTATATATGTCCCAAGACAATTCCTCTTCACTCAGTGTGGTCCAGGCAAGCCAAAAGTTTGGTCAATCATGGTTTAGATAGTGTAGGAGAAGAGCAGGATGAGCTGGAAGGTGGCATTAAATGTGTCATTAGTTTGGAGTCATTGCATTGCCACAAGAGACCTAAGATCAGCCCTCTGTGAATTCTGATGACCCTTATCTAGTGCCAATTTAGCTTTGATCATTAGTTGAACAAATTCTTGTATAGAAATAGCAATAATAAACTCTGTGCTTTGAACATAATGAATATTTCTGGTTATTTGTGCCTGACAGATGGTTTCATACAAATCAGCTAAAGTATAGCTATCTTTTACAGAACTTTTCTCAATCTTAGCAACTTTATGGTATTAGGATTTCAATTCCCACAATTCCTCAGCATGCCATTTTAAATTAAGGGAGTCGAAGTCCATGCATCTTAAAATTGTTAAGGTTGAGAAACACTGTTTGGACACCCTCTAGGAAGAGGGAGGAAACATCCAAATTAAAGAAGCACCAATAAGTGCAACATGCACACACACACACACACACACACACACACACACACAAATACAGCCCCCAAAACATTTTCTCTAATATAGCTACATAGATAAAGATGTAGATTTTTGGTATATCTTTTGAGTTAAAAGGTTGACAGTCATATATCCAATGTATGAGAGCAAGTTCTGCAAAGTGATGCAAGGTTTTTCATCCCCACTCCCAATTCCACATTGATTTACTAATCTTTTATCTATTCTATTTATTTTAGATTTTTTAAATCTTGTTTTTATTATTTTTATAAACAATACCTATACTCCTTCCTCTTCCTGTTTTCCCACAACAACAACTCTGTGTGGTGGGTTGATCTGAGAGAGAGTGATTGGTCCAAAGTCACCCAGCTGGCTTTTTCATACCTAAAATGGGACAACAATTCACAGTCTCTGATTTCCAGTGCCTGACCTACTAGACCAAACATGTTGATTTCATATGTAATGCCATAATTCCTCCAAGAGCTGAAGATGGCTTTGCATGGTTTTTCCCCCAGTGTTATTCTCACTACAAAGCTTTAAAGTGAGTTTCAAAAGTTTGAAAAATGAAGACAAGAAAACAAAATTTATAAAATCTGTTGGACTTTGCTATCTAATATTTTGGAGGGAAATTCAGGTGACCCATAGAGGTCACACATCAAAGCCCTCTTAATGGTCATTTTGTGTTTATAAAACAGATCTTTTCTATGTTTCCTGGTCATCTGCTACCATTCTGCTGTTGTCCCCCAAAAGAACTGGGCACAGCAGTGGTCTACCAAAATTATACAAAAATGCTAGATTATTTGACCAGCTGTGTGTTAACTTGCCGATTGAGAGCAAGATGGAAAAATAATGAAACTGGAAAGGTGCAATTGTCCAATGATATAAAAATGAAACTGAAATGGTGGAATCAGCTTTTTCCTGTTGCTACCCTACAGAGCATAGAAAAATCTGATATTCAGTATATTTTATCTAGATTAAGAGAAGAAAAATCCTAAATAAAAATGTGGCTTCTCATTTAACTTTCTTTGTGACTGTGGTCTTTTGTATATTTGTTTATTTTGTTCTCCTAAATCATCATTATGACAAAAATTAGACATAGGAGGGAAAAACACAGGAAAGAGCTAAGATAGTATTTTTATGTATTGGTTTCTTTGTTGCAATAATTATATACCGCCTACTTATCAGACCCCAAGAGGCTAATAATATTAAGACATTAAAGCACCATATAATTACATATGAAACTAAAATAAATGTTATTCCCACTCCCAATTAAAAAAAATATTTTCCAAATTGTTTACAGAAGAGGACTGTTTTCACTGATTTCCTGAAAACTGGAAGTTAACCAAACCTCAGGAACGAAGCTGCTTCACGATGAAGAAGTTGTCTCTGAAAAGGTAATCCTCTAGTTCTGAGTGATATGATCTCTCAAAGGTAGGTGCATCCTCTCCCAATGAGACCATGTAGGACAGGCAGATATTTCCCAGATATGTTCCTGATGGGGACAAGGGCCCAAGCCACAGAAGGGTTAATAGATAACCATCAGCTCCTTCAACTGGGCTTGGAAGCATACCAGAAACCAGCAATTCTCACATATAAGAATTGCTGAACTAGCTAGCACCAACCAACAAGTGTGCAGCTGCACTCTCTTCCAGCTACAATTTCCTAGCCATTGGTGATTGCAGTCTTGGAATTTTTCTGCCACTCCATTCACACTGCAATGTAATGCAATTTTCCTCTCTGGCTGTTGATATGCAAAAATGGGAGAGTGGCAAAGGAAAAGGAAGCAATCAATCACTTGGCTTATCATATTCATGGTGTCACCACTTGGGTCAAAACAAACCTGATGAAGGCAAGATAATTTTTTGCAATCTGGATAACAAATCTCACACTCTGATGTTCACTTAACCTGAAGATGGGGGACACTGGGAAAAGTTTTTTAATCTGAGCATATTCCCACATATAAGAGAAAAGAGGAATAAACACAACATGTTGAGCAGGCCGTCAAGACTCCTTATAAGATTTGGAGCATGGGAAAATCAAACTTCAAATAATTAAACTTAGCCTGAAGAGATACAAATTCACAGTAAGCAAGACAAAAGTTGCTTTCTTTTTAAAATTCCAGCAGAGTGTGCATAAGCATGTTGGAGAAGAAATAGTTATCCAATTGCTCTCTTTTTGTTAATAATTGACTTTGCTTATGTTACAGCCCTGCAGGTTGAAGAGATGGCTGCTTTTTCTTTTACTATTTTTACACCTCTGTGCAGAAATCTCTTCCAGCCCAGTAAGCTGCTGTAAGTGCCAGCTGCATCTTTATACCTTTTCCAGCTACTGGAAGTGCTGCACCATGCCTGAAGAGAGACATGAAGTAGCTCAGGGAGACAAGTCAAGTTGCCTATACATTTCAGCCGGAAAACTGTGTTTTCCCCATGGAGTAACTTATTTAGGTAAAACGCAGCTGCGTCACATAAGGACCAATAAAAATTATTCAAGAGAGAAAACATCGAAATGGATTTACTAGACTTGAGAACTAGGCTGTAAACCAAATAATGAAGTCTAACCATGGAAGAAAGGCATAGAATTTCATGGAAGAAAGGCATAGAATTTCAGAGTAATTACCCACACTTGGCTGTTGGAAAGCCAAGACCACAGAGACTTCAACATCCGCAGTGGTCTTGTCGACCGTTTCATTCTCCAGAAATTAAATAAGAGATAAAGGAAGCAATTCTCCTAGAATGAATACTAACCAATAGGAAAATGTTGAAAAAAATCAACTTTATCTTCCTTCCATTTGGTTTTAACGGTCTTTGTTTCTTTCAAATATATGTGTGTTATATATGTGTTTCATGGCAGGCAGTAGACTCCAATTCAATCCAGCTTCATAAATAGTTTTATTGTCTTCTCTTTTTATTCGATCCTGTTCAGCCAAGCTTTTGCTAAGTTAGAGGACAAATTTAGGAATGTTGGGCAATTTGTAAGACAATGAGAAGATTTCTAATTATGTAATATGGTATGAATATTGACATGATAAGAGATAGCTATATAAAAGGTTACACATGGACTGAGAAAAAAAACTTTCCATAACTTAGGTGGGCTCCAACAATCATAAAAAAGGTAATGAAAGTAGGAATTAATTAATAAAAGCAAAGGGTATGGTATTCCTTGCACTCTTTCTAATAATTGGTTACTGTTTGTCAGATTTTTTTTTCTGATTTCCTGGCTGGGACAAATGAAACAAAAATTATATCTGTAATCTAGACATAGGTCTACAATATCTTAGATTTTATATTTCATATTTTGTAATTTTATGTCTTGTGATTTTATCAGAATGTGATGTGAATGTGCCATACAATAAATAAATAAATAAAATAAAATTTATTTTTTCTGAAAATACAGTGAAGTGTATACTGATTCCATTGCAAGCTTAGCATAAAGGTAGAATTCTAACCAAGCTTTATGGGCTTATTAGAGACAGTTGTAGCAAAAATTTAAAATAGTTGGATGGCTTCAATTGTCAAATGAAGTTCTCATCATTCTGAAACTACTTAAGCATTTTCATGATTTTCCTTTCCAAAGAGGCCTGCATATTTAGTACCAAGCATTATTTTCTTACTGATGTACTCAAACCAGAGATTTTCCTAAGTGAGTAAAAACAGGGAAATGTTTTAGAGAATTAAACTATACTTGGCTTTGTAATAGCACTCTATTTGAAATCTTTTTTCTCATTATCCAAATCTTCAAGGACAGGAATGTCACTAATTCTGCATAATAGCAAAATAAGATCTGAGGTTACATTGATAATGTGATACCCTGTTAGACACTATTAGGTAAATTCATTGACCATGGCTCTAACTTACCCTTCAGAACCTCTGAAATATGAAGATTCATAATTTAATGATTCTCATTCTTTCTTTTTATCTGTGACCAGGACAAAAGTTCACAGATAAATTCTTGTAATTCTTCTTTCTGTGTCATCTTTTCTGAAGGAGCCATACCATAATTCAGGGATAATTTGTGTACAGCTCCCTCATACTGCAAAGCTTTGTAGATCTTACTGTATACATCACAATGGAGAAAAGAGATAACTTATCAAGAGTTGTATCCTTGAATCCCTGTCCATGGAAAGATCTGATTATTCCTCACAAGTTTGTTGCTAATACAGAAACTTTTCTTGTTTTTGGAAAATCCACATATTAAACATGAAGCAGAAAAACAGTAAGGAAAGATATGGTAGAGGAAATAGAAATAGCTACATGAAGGTATTTTGCAATGAAGAGAATATGGGGAATGTTTATGCTATAACACAGACAATCAAGGCAATATCAAATATTCAACAACAATTTTTCAATGCTTATGTTCATATGATTGAATAAAAAACATTCATATAAATGAAAATGGAACAAACAGCAAACCATTTTAACATATATTAATATCTTCCATCAAAATATTTTCAACAAATTTAAATTTTGCTTAGATGAAAATGAAAGTGCTACTTTCTTTCTCTTTCTCTCTTCACACGTATGCCTTCATTTCAATGGGTTTAGTGTTAGATACCTTAACATTAAAATTTTGATCCTTCTAATTCCACCCCTCTCCATAAAGGTCAATTCTATTTCTGTTTTTGGCAAGCTGTTCACATTTCTCACTTTTTCATTTTGTGTTCATTTTAACAAGTCTTTCCTTGGAAAAGAAAAATGTTTAATTTTATTATTTTCATTTTCCCTTTGGAAATGTTCCACAGATATGACACCCAAGTCTACATTTGAGAAGTTTAAAAAAACACATTTATCTGGATGCATTTAATCATGGAGAATATTGCTTGAGATGACAAGTCAAGTCATATTTTTTTTTCTCAGGAAGAAACACCATACGAGAATCTCATATTTGGATGCTGCAAAACTGATAAAAGACTAACAAAGGGATCGGGTATTGGTTGAGAATGAAACTGAGAACTAGGAAACATATTTATTAAAAAAAACTAAGAAGAGACACAGATATGGCTGAGACCAAAAGAGGCAGTTGTGATATTGGAAAAAGATTTCATAAAATCCAACAGAATTTTCAATTTTATTTAGTGACAAATATGATATTAACTCCCTTATACTGCATATCTGTTGAAGTTGATTTTACAGCCTTTGAGAATAACTGCTTTCACTAGCATCTGCTGTAGCTGATTGATCAAATTGTCATAGCACAAGTGTGTCAGAGGAATTGAAAAAGCCCTCTAGGCAAATATTTATTAAAGTTTGTCTTTAAAGAGAAATACTGAAGTTCTCACTTCAATGGCCTGTTGACACTAGCCCACATAATATCTCAACTATGCATATGTCACTTTTTTTCTAGCTATGTTTTCAAACTGAGCTGCAAAAAAAAAAGAAGCTCTAGTGTCGTTATTTATTAAATTTATGCATCACTCTGGGCAATTTTTGATTGATCTTGATCTGACAACCATGTCTGTGATTCTTTACACAGTCATCTATGCTCCATGTATTGAATTATCAGTGTAATGGCTCTTGATCTAGCTAGGTGAAAAACAAGTGATTTGAAGAAGTATAGACATGGCCTTGAGAAAGGAGAAAAAATGAATGACCTGTTAAGAAGGGGCCTTCAGAAAAGATTATTTAATCCTGAGAAAAAAGAATGTGTAAAAAAAGAAACTCAAAGCAACAACACCCTGATAGTTTTTGGTATAAGATTATCAGCCATTCAAGACAAGGAGAGCAAGAAACAGACACAACAGCAATTCCACGAATGCTCTTGGGTAGAATAACAGAATCTTGAAAGTTTTTGTTCCACATTATATCTGACAAAATTCATTCATTCATTCATTCATTCATTCATTCATTCATTCATTCATTCATTCATTCATTCATTCATTCATTCATTCATTCTCTGTTATTCTGTTATTTGTTCACTTTAAAAATTATCTCACAATAGGGAAGGTAGTTATACCAGTACTGAATGACATTCTCTTCTTGATAAACTCATATCATATCATATTAGATGGGAACTAACCAAGGAGAGAAGCAACCTGGAATGAAGGAGAAGCTTCCTGACAGTGAGAACAATCAACCAGTGGAACAGCTTCCCTTCAGATGTTGTGGTGCTCCATCACTGGAGGCTTTTAAGAAGAGCCTGCACAGCCACTTGTCTGGAATGTTATAGGGCCTCCTGCTTGAGCAGAGGGTTGGACTAGAAGACCTCCAAGGTCCCTTCCAGCTCTATTTTGGCTGACTGACTGAATGATATCTTTGCAAACATACCAGGGTGGTGTTTCTCAACTTGGCAACCTGAAGATGTGTGGACTTCAACTCCCAGAATTCCCCAGTCAGCATTCTTCAGGATAGGAATCAAATGAAGAAATAAATTATCCCACACAAATCATTGTACAGTTAAAACCTGAAAGCAATCTCTCCATCCATAAGGATTTTTATTTTTTTTTAAAAGCTGTTTATTTGAACAACGAACTGGGTAAATTCTGTTAACTTCAATCTGCACAGGAACGCCATTTGCAAGTAACTATTAGATCTAATTAATGGAAAACACAGGAATTTTAATTACACAGAGACGGTACTGTTGTCATCAACCTTTTTTTCCTAAAGCATGCTTAGTGCTATTTTTAACTCCAGATAATTACCCAAACAGATACTTACCCGCTTGTTTTAATTCCAAGGTCAATTGAACACTTATGATTATTAAATGTTATAATTAGTCCTTGTTTTGTCTCAACACTGTGCCAAGGACAGCAAATAGTACCAACAGGAAAAACTGAAATGCTGAAAAAGCAGTTTATACTCATCGAGAAATTAGTGTAATTAAGGAAAAATAAGAGTTATTTTAAGCTGCGATAGGAAGGTCGGGGATGAAACCTGAAAGGCTCTGTCTTAACAATAAGACAAAAATGTCCTTACATCACACAATGACTGCTCTTGCTCAACTGGGGGAGCCCTGCTGGTGCAGTGGTTGGAATGCAGTACTGCAGGCTAATTCCAGCAGTTCGATCCTGACTGGCTCAAGGTTGACTCAGCCTTCCGTCCTTCCGAGGTCAGTAAAATGAGGACCCAGATGGTTGGGCAGAATGTGCTGACTCTATAAGCTGCTTAGAGAGGGCTGTTAAACACTACAAAGTGGTATATAATTCTAAGTGCTATTTTGCTGTTCTTAGTATTCTATAAGCTTTCATATTCAAGATACGTTGTTATAGGGCACATCACCACACCTGCCATATATTTATATCTCTACTCATATTCTTGAGAGGATATGAGATAGGCCCCCCAAAAACATTAATATGCAAAGCTGGCATATTAAATGTAAAAATGGGAAGAAAATGTCGAATTTTGCTCTTGATTGCTACCTCCACCTCCTTACCTACCCTGGGCTGTTTTTTCAGCTTTGCCCACATCTCTCAGCTGGAAATAGAAGAAATTAAAAAAATCACTAGCAACTTGATTTTTTAAAAAACTTGTTTTCCATCTCTGAGAACATCAGCTGGCATATTAACTTTAACCAAACACTTTGTGCAAGAAATACTATTACTATTTACTCAACTTTCCTCCTAAAAAGGGTTAAGCCAGGTGACTTGAGGGAAGAAACGCTGCCTGGAAGCTCACATAATGTATGTAATTCCAGGTGTAGTATCTATTGGTATAAATAGCATGCCATTTTCCTAACCTGTACTTTCTGAATTGCTGTTCTGCATCTTCCTTTCTTTCACTGGCCTATTTTTAAACTCCCCTTTGCTCTTTTGTATTCCCTTCATCATATTTTGGAATGAATATTCATCGCCTGTTCAGATGGCTTGATTGCTCTGCTGCTGACCTTGGGGGTATCACCTGTCAAACACTGTAAATAGACTAATGAAGTAGCTTTTCAAGATGAAAAGGTATTTCTGATAGAATTTATTTAAAATTACAACGATGGAGGACAGGCCCTGGGTGGGAAATTCTACAGTTCACCTGAAGAATTTAGGAATAGCTCACTTCATTTCCAACGCTGAGGATCTCTGACCCTTGAAGAATGCAACTATATAGAGGTCCACTAAGAAATTGTACTGGTTCAGTGAGACTAGTTTACTTGCCACTGAAATTCCTTTGATGTTTTGCTCAAGTTTTGTTCGAGGTTTTCTAGTCCAACCTCCTGCTTAAGAGACACATACAGACCCTTAATACCCTTGAGAGGATCCGAGATAGCCCAAAATATATTAATATGCAAAGCTGGCATATTACATGTAAAAATAGGAAAAATAGACTTTATAGACCCTATGCTATCCCAGTCAAGTGGTTATCTAGTTTATTTTTGAAAATTTCAGTATTGGAGCACCCATAACTTTTTGAAGAAATTCGTTCCACTGATTAATTGTCTCACCATCAGGAAATGTCTCCTTAGTTCTAGGTTGCTTCTCTCTTTAAGGAGCTTTCATCCATTACTTATTTACTGCTTTGGAGAATAAGTCAACCCCCTCTTCTCTGTGACTAACCCTTAAGTACTGCTCTCAAGTCACCCCCAATCTTTCTCTTCAATCGTCTAGACAATATAAGTATGATGGGAGAAAAGGATTTAAGATGTTGGCCAAGAATAATCATCCACCCTTTGATTCAGGTACAAGATCACCTAAACCTTGACTTTTATCCTTGATTCTAGTTAAAAGCTAAGAGTTCTACCAAGGGTCCTGTTTTTACAAAATATGAAGATTGCAGGAAAAATGGCTGCAATTTTACTTGGACAGTCTTGAGGCAGAAACAAATAATTGTACTTTGTCGCTTAAATGAAAACTTTTATTGAGTACTCATAAAGATGTTGCATTGTTTTTCTTTAATCTTGTAGGAACATCCTTGTGAATGTGCCAAATGCAAACTAAGTGACTGATAGAATTAAAACAAACAAACAAACAAACCCTGAAGCAAAATAAACAATATTTCCATGTTCAGAATGGAGAAAATAAACCAATTGTGCAATAGAAATGCAATCTGGGAAAAATAACCAAGAAATATATTTTTCATAGCCAAAAGTAAGCTCTAATGGATGCACACTTTCCAATTGGTTTGCAGTTTACAGATTTGCTTCAATTTGCATGAGAAAGTTTTTCAGCTCTCTGGTCATTTGATTTATACCATTTCCTTGAGTGAAGTAATACGGAAGAGAGGGTTTTTTTGGGATGTATTATTATTATACACTGTATATATATTAACAGTGAAGGTCAAAACTGCAAAAAGATTGACAACCTCCTGTATCTAAATTTAGGTCTCTATAGATGCAACATCAGAATATGTTGGTTTACACTATAGAAATAAACTGCATTTGAAATTAAGTGAGGAAAATGAAAGATGCGGAGTGGTTGACATGATGTCTTTGCCAATTCTCAGTTAAAAAACTTTTCAAATGAAATATATACCAGTCGGCTAGTAGAAGAGGTGGGAGGCATAGAAATGTAATCAGTCAATCAATAAAATATATTCATGGAGAACATTTGGAAGATCTCAGTAAAATCTGACTGAAGCTACCCTTGAAAGAAGGGGAAGCAGAGGATTTTGCAAAGCCAACTTCCTGAGACATTAGGAAGACAATTAACCAAATTTCAAGAAGACAATTGCTCATTTCTATATCTTATGGGTGACAAGAGAATACATTTCCTATCATAGGGATGGATGGGACCTTGGGAGTCTTCTAGTCCAACCCTCTGTGCTCAGGGCAAGAGATCTTATTCCATCGACAGACAAATGGATGTCCAATCTTTTCTTGAACATCTCCAGCAACGGAGCACTCACAACTCCGGGAGGCAATCTGTTCCACCGATTGATCGTTCTCACTGTCAGGAAATTTCTCCTTTATTCTAGGTTGCATCTCCCTCTGATGAGCTTCCATCCATTGCTTCTTGTCCCGCCTTCAGGTGCTTTGGAAAATAGGTTGATCCACTCCTCTCTGTGACAGCCTTTCAAGTGTTAAAAAGTATTGTTTTCCCCCTGATTCCTACTTGTTGCCTTGTATTGGCTTATACCAACATGGTGCCCCATGGTTTGTCTCTTCAACTGTATCCTGGTGGAGAGCTCCCTTATCATTTCCAGGAAAACAAATAAAATATAAAAATCCAGGATATTTTCTTCCTGTCAGGCAAAAGACGGCTTGCCTGGCATTAACAAGAAAAAGATACTGCCTTTCCTTTTCTAAAAGATTGTTGGTGGTGAGAAAACAGGAAAAACAAGGCCAGAAACAATCCATAAACAAGGCCAGATGCAATACAAAGGGTTATCATATCTTGTTGATCTTCCACCTGACTTTAATAAAGTTTTTCATATTTTATTAAAGAAAAAATGAAATTGCATGTTGGACACTTGGAAATCATCCAGCTTTTGGGCATCTTATTTATTGATAAGAAGACTCTAGGCTTTGCATACATTCCAAATATAGTAGAAAAACCTCCAGATTTGTGGCTGTCCAGACTATCATTATATGGGGGCAAAGAGTTACAGAAATCCTGTTGTAGCCCTGATGTAGAATCGACTGAGTGGAATTCAGAGCTTAGCTTGGAAGTGTGATGTCCTAGAGAGAGAGAGAGAGAGAGAGAGAGAGAGAGAGAGAGAGAGAGAGAGAGAGAGAGAGAGAGAGAGAGAGATAGAGA
>JANHFL010001336.1:93863-106184 GCA_032468155.1 Oxyrhabdium leporinum
CTACCTTGCCGTGAGTGACGTTGAGTTGGCCACGGCCACTCAGTCACATGACCCCCACCAAGCCATGCCCATAGAACCGATGGTGAAAAAAAATAGATTTCACCACTGCCCCAAACCTAATATTCATCTCAGTTGTTTAAGGTAGAACCTATGTAAAATATACTTGTAAGACTCAACCCTAAGACCATAAGGGCTAGATATAATTCCAGAAATGAAGCCTAAGGCAAATCTAATTATTTCTCCAAGTTCTGGGAATTCTCTATAAGAGTAGAAAATCCGTAACAAAGAACTTCATAAATCTTATGCAGAAGATTTAAAAGAATTGAGTATGTTTAATATGACAAAGAGAAAGCTAAGGGTAGACATGACAGCAGGCTTCAAATGCTTGAAGAGCTATCATAGGGAAGGGAGTGGATCTACACCTTTCTTTCATAGGGAAGGGAGTGGATCTTACACCTACCTTTCAAGGGTAGGACAATAAACAACTCTCCTCCTTCAAGGGAGATCCAACGTTGAAATCAAGAAAAATGCCCTGATTGTAAAAGCTACTAAGCAATAGAACAAGCCTGCCTTCTGGAGTTGTGGGTACTTCATCACTAATATATATTATACCCTAAAAATGATATTGCTATTGATTTAATGGATTAATGAAGAAGTCTATATATTTCTATTACTTATTTGTTACTTTTAAATATTTGGGAACTATTTCATATAATTCGTTTCAGTTGTAATACAATCTACATCTTTAGGGGTCCATGGCACAAAAACTTTAAGAACCACTCAAGTAAAGTTGGACAGCCATTTGTCAGGGGAACTATTAGGATTCCTCCACTAGGGAATTAGAGTAGAAGACTGTGATTGTGAAGTGAAAGAAACAAAACCATATATTGGTTGAAAGAGTTGAAAGCCAACTCTTCAGTCTAAGTTTGAGTGCCAATGTATTTTGTCCAAAGTACCTCCTCCTCATTCCTAGGCTATTTATAAGAAAGACTAGTGACTATTATAGACTATAGAATGTCTTATTTCAGCCATTTTATTACACTTTTTCTAATTATAATGATGTTTTACTCATCTCAAAAGGGTATTAGATGCTTTCATCCACGTCAAGATTCTAGAATATGATACAAATACTAGCATTACATGCAAATTAAATTTGTGATTCAGAGGAAAGAGCTTATCTCTTTTTACCAGAAATGGATTACTTTTCTTTTGAAAAGGAACAAACTGCTATAAATACAGCATCCATTAATAGAACAAGTAACCTGCACCATGCTATACATTTCAAACTAATTATGTTAGAGAATTATCAGCTTTCTTTCATCTTATATCTGGTGCAAATTCTATGACACTTACTATAGCCCTGTAAACTTGACTGATGGAGATTCTTTAGCTGTCCTTTGCAAAACATTCCCATCGTGCCTTTCTTTCAGTGTTTTTTAAATCATTTTTATTGCAATCTTTTATTGTCACTGGCTCGACCATCATCAAATTGAGTGTCACTAGTAAATCTTGGGAATTCTTGTCTAGAGTGTATAAAAGTAGCTTTACACCCTGCTTGTGGAGTTTTGCTCTTCTGAACAGATCTCCTGATACATGAAAGATAATGGACTTGGGGAGTGATGAAACAGTCGTTTCTCAAAATTGTTCTTTCTTCTGCTTGCAGTTCTGTCAAAAGTTTTGTAACATTGGAAAGTTTTTCCTTTTGAGAGAACCCTGGTAAAAAAATGTATTTAAATCTTGAAAATCAGACACCTAGTATCACCACTACTACAGAAATTTAATTAGAAGTGTGCAAATTGAGATGGTTTGGTCAGGACAGTTATGGTAATCACAAATTATTAAGAATAAAATTTAAAATGCAGATAAAATTGTTAAATCACCAGAAATGCTATAGTTTCAGTCCATTACTAATTTTGTCAAGTCAGTATTTGAGGTTTAGAGACAGGAATGTCTTCTTCACATAACGTCTGCTCAAGACACAGTGACAAGCAAAGCCGATTTGGGTCCTAAAATGAGATACCTTCAATTGTTTTAAGGAAGATGGAATATTTTGCTTTTCTGAAATTCCATCTGCAGTTGCATTTATTTTATGTGAACATCTTGTTGCACAGAACAAAGTTGCAGGCTTTCTATTGTTGCATCAAATTGTCTTTGCTTAATGTATAAACCCATCTCATGATAACTGTTATTATACTTATTGATTTTGTAGGCTTTCTACACTACAATCATAAAACTTTGAATGAGTTGGATATGTAAATGAACCATACATAGAAGTTGAAGAGGTTTGAAGACTGATAACTTTTCTCTAATAGCTCTTCTGCCAACCTCACATTGCCAAGCTGTGGTCTTCACCTTCTAATTAAGCATTGTTTTTATTCTGTGTAACTAATCTTGGCTAACAGAAAAATATAACAAACTCTTGTTTTTTTTTACAATTGTGATTAGCTTTTTCCCCCATCTCACTTCAACATTGAGGATACATTTTAACCAGTAGAAATCGTTTTTTGAGGTTTTTTTCTGTTTTTCACTTCTTGAAATATTATTTTTACTAATAAATAATTTAGCATATTAAATCTTATATTGAGTGTTGATCCATGCTATGCAAAAACCTTACATTGGAAGTTCAAGTTTCATTTCCATTTTTATTATTTTATTTTTGAGTTTTTCATTGTTATTGTTTCCTGGAGAGCTGGAATATTGGTAATTTGATATTTGTGTAGTCAAGATGGATCTAGTTATTGCCACTTTTCTCATTCTCTGTCTTTAATATTAATTCAGTTTAGTGGCAGCTTATCTGAAGCCTGCAACTGAGATTGAGATCTCCTAGGCATAAGCAATTTTTTACATTTTTTAAAAAGAAAAAAACCCCCTACAATTGGTTTGTTAATGGAGACTCATATTTTATATCTAATATTCTTCTCCAAGGATTATCAGTTTTTATGAAAGGCCTCAGGAAGGGAAAATATATTGTATAAGTGCTTATTCTAAATATCCAAGGGATTTTATAATTTTGGTTAGTAGATTTTCCAAGTTGATAGCTGAAGAAGAAATATGAGATGAGAGAAGACATTTTTAAAATTTGGAGAGGGCAATATTTACCATTGCTTACTTTATTTATTTATGTATTAGAATATTTATATTCTATTCTTTATTCTATTCTATACCTAATGATTCGTATGGTCCAGCTAGAGACTTTTCAGAAATCTTCATGATTTCACTCATTGTTTATAAATTACGTTCATATTGTGTGGCTAGCCACAGATGAAGATGGCATGCTGAGTTCTCTGCTCTTCTCCCGAGCTAGATATATTTTTATTATTATAGCCAGTTTATCTTTCTAAATATTTTATAAAATAGTAAGATGATTTAAGCAGAATGTTAAGGAAGAAGACTCTGTAAAGAGAAGGGATTCAAAGCTTAATTGGATGACCCAAAGAAGATTGAGGAGATACCTCTTCCCAGCAATGAAGAAGCAATGATGGAAGAAAGTACATGGACACACTTTTGATATGGAAGTAAATAGACAATTAATAAAAAAGGGAGAGAATTGAAGATAGAATGGAATAAACATGTGGTGGGAGTAACTAAAAACTTGGCATATATACCTGAACAAATGAGTAAACAATTTAAGCAATTTTCATGGCAAGTAGCAGATATTGCTCAGATTGCCAGCAAAGCCAATGATATAGCTACAAACACTATCTCAGAGATAGGAAAGGCTCAGAAATACTTTCTGAATTAAAGATTGAATTGGCAGGTTTGCAGGATTACAAATAAGACAAATAATTTAATGATCAATAGAGTTTCAGAGAAAAGTGGAACAACTAATCTGACTACATTTATCATCTCTAAAATTAATATCCTGGGCATTGGTTTGAACTTAAACAGAAATAGATATTGAATGTGCTTACTGGGCTTACTTTCTTAAAATACACATAAATCTAGACAGGTTTTGGCTAGATTTGTGAACTCAAATATAAAAGATAAAATTATGAGAAAAATGATGTGAGCTGGAGTAAATTAAATGAGAGAGGGAGAATATTGTTCTCCCAAAATATCAGTGTAGCTATGATGCAGAGAAGAAAGGAATTTCAAACCACTGACCGAAAAACCCCATGCAGAATGAAATTTGATACAAATGGGGATTCCCTTTCAAGTTAAATGTTTTTATGCCACAAGGACAAACAGTTATTTCTACTTTGACTGCAATGTATAACTTCTTGGCAGAGCTCTCTAATGAGGGATGAAGGAAGCAGTCTATGATTTGTCCTTGGAACTGTAGAAAGCTTGCTCAACCACAAGTTGAAGATTAGATAAGCACACTGCACTGAGCTGTGGAATGAAAGAAATAATACTGCCTGTAATACTCTTTGAATTTTTAGATTTAAAGGAAGTGGGGTAAAAATAAAGTTAAATAAATAAGAGTGAAGAATTAAAATAAAACAACAAGATAAAATTATGGCTAAAGAACTACAGTAATTAATTTTGGGAGTTTAATTGATCAGTGAGATCGAGAAGGAATCTCAATAGGTTACCATCTTCTTAGACCATGAAAAGGATTCTTTAAGCATGCTCTGTGATTTATTTATTTTTTGCTATAGGTCTAAGTGGGATTGGTGGGGAGAGAGATTGGATATGAAGATATGCATAGGGTGGGGGGAAAGAAGGGAGGGATAAGAGTGAAGGGTAATTTTCCAAGATGAGAGAGAAAGGGTAGAGGATATTAATGCAGGGAAAAGAAGATTTTATATATATATATATATACACACAAATACACACACACACGTGTGTGTGTACTATACACACATAAAAATGTAAAACTTTTATAATTGCAGACAACTTTTTGATAGATTTTGATAGGTTTCCTGAGCGATAAGGTTTCAATAACTTTTTTGGATATGAGATGATCTTAGCTGCATAGAGAAATTGTAAACATTCTAAAAAAACTAGAATTACTAAACTAGGTAATAGGAGAATAATGTAAAATTATTTCTTTAAATGTTAGAGGTCTGGGAGATCCTATTAAGAGGAAAAGCATTGTTAATTATGTCAAATCATTTACACCTCATGTGATCATGTTACGAAAAACATATACAACAAATAGGCTGAATGATAGGTATTTTGAAAAACAATTTTTTGTACAAGGATCTAATAAATCAAAGGGAATACTTATTTGTTTTTTCAAAGCAAATTTCAAGGGTTTGAAGATTCTGAAAGATAAGTAAGTTAGATATATACTTTGCATCTATATACCTTATATATAAAGCAGAGATGGGGAGGCTCTTAATTATGTACGTGATCCACACTTCTCAACTTCTAGCTATTCTCCTGTTCTGTCTTCTGCTTAGATGTTATAGAGCTTCTCAGTTATCCTGCAGCCAAAAAGGCTCCACATCCATTTGCACTACTCAGGTGACTCTGAGGACACAGATAAACCCTCAAATGTCCTCAATGACTTTCTAAAAGAATGCAGATGACTAGCTGTCTGCAAGGAATATAAATCCTTAATATTTATAGTTAAATAACTAGTTAATATTTGCTGACTGAGCTATCTATTGACAATACTTTTTTTTTTAAGTAGAAGAACTCAGGAAACTTGGGGGGGGGGGGGCTTGACCTTCAACCAATCATTTTTCTACTATTTTGTCTTTCCTAGGGTAAAACAAGACTTATATGTCATAATTAGGAGGATTACTCTCCAAACTGGAATAAAATGATTCATAATTCCCAGAAATGCACATAACTGATGTTAATATTTTAATAATTCAAGCTTTAATGGTTACAACTTTATTTATAATTATCTGGTGTATCTGCTGAACTTTTTTAAAGTAAGGATGATCTGACTACAGTGAATCAGGCCTTAACAATCTTTTGTTTCAGTTACTATATTTCCCTATGCAGGAGGTGCTTTTAAAAATTCTTTCGAACTATGGTTACTATAAAATGTACGTTTGTGTTTTCTAGGCACACATATGGGAACATCCTTACTTCCTTCCAGTTTATTTCTGGACAGAACCCAACCTAATGACCATGGCCTACAGGGTTGTGCAACATTTGAAGTCAAAAGATAGAAAAGATTGTTTCTTTCATGCTTGTTATATTTTGGAGGACTTGTTTATGTTCTACCACATAGAGAAGTTAGGTGGATGGACAGATGAGACAAAGCTTTTTTAAATACTAGCATCGCTGAAAAAAAGCAAAATTGATTCCTTTTTAAAGCTTTGCTTTTAATAGGCAATAAAATTTATTCTGTACCATTGCCCTAAAGTGCATGCTATTTTGTCAACCATTTGGGCTTTACTGCTTTGTTCTTAAAGTTTATTAGTTTGTATATGTTTTAATTATTTCTTTTTAAAATATGTCTTTGGGCATTTAGGTGAGGTTGATTAATAGACAAAAGTATCCATTTCTTATATATTACATCTGGGGTCTCCATTAAGGTTTTAAACAGTTGTCTCCTGATAAATTTCCTTGACGATAATGAAGTAAAGAGTGAAAACGCTGCTTTCCAGAGCAATGATAAACTTCCACACAAAACCAAAAGAGGAATGAAAAATCAACTCCTGCATTCTTTTCTCTGCTGGATGCTATTATTTTTAGTTCTATCCTTCCAAGAACAGATTAATATAAACCAGACATTGACACATAGTGGGCTCATTATTTGTGATACAGATGCTTTGTGTCTTTCTTGAATCTTTAATTTAGATGCAGATGAATTAACTTTATTATATCACATAAAAGTGAGTGAAAATGAAGATGCAATAGCCAAGTGTATAACTTATTATATTTTTTCCCTTACTAGAAAAAAGTAAACACCTAGTTTTACATTGTTTTCAATGACTGGGGAAGGAAAACAGTATCAGGGCAATCATCTCAGGTAGTCATTGGCAGGTCAAAAAGAACAGAAGAAAAAAGCATGAGACTATCAGAATGGAAAGAAAGCATATTTATGCCAATCTGGCCTAATTATAGGCTGATTGTGACAATGCAGTTATCCAGTTTTTCTTTTCAAGCTCATATCTCCATTTTCACCCCATAATGACTTTGCAAGCACAAGCTCAGCCGTTCAGCAAGATTCCAAATTGTATGAAAAGTCTAAATCTAGTGAATGGAGGACAAAAGGGTAGGCAATTTTGGCAAGAACTCCCAGTATATCTTGGCATTGGTTAGATTATGTGAATATGGCAGGTTTTCAAATGCCAGATTTTCCTTGAAATATGGGAAGGAAGATGGAGATGGGTAATGTTGGAAAAGAGCTGGTAGTTTTCCAGACAGTTATAACAATTGGAGTGACTTGCCTTCAGAAGTTGTGGATGCTCTATCACTGGAAGTTTTTAAAAGGGGACTGGATAACCATTTGTTCGAAATGTTATAGGGTGCCCTGCTTTAGTAGGAGATTGGACTAGAAGACCTCCAACAGCACTGAGGACTTTTTACATAATATGTGAACTCCAACATGGTCTTGAGGGACCCTGAAATTCTGTATGGATAAGAAAACTACTTTGTTCCATGGAGGTACCGTAATATATGCTGTAAACTACATATTCTATTTATCAATTTTTCACCTACTAATAACAGAATTCCCAAATAACTATAGCATAATTTATAGCAGATTTATAATTTATACCTGCTATTTCACCAGGAAAAAAGAAACAGAATTTTTAGGACAATTTAAAAAATACTGAATTTATTTTCTTTCAGAGATCAGGGGAAAAGATCATTAAAGCATCATATATTTGTAACTTTAAAAATTACAAATTTCCCTAAAGACTGCAGATGGCATAATCTTTCTATATTTGGCTTCATATCCTGGGAAGAGATCAAGTATTTTAAGATAGCCTTTTGGGAATATAAAGTGCTTGTATGAGATTGGGGGGAGGGGGAGGGGGGGAGAAAGAAAAAAATGAGAGAGAAAGAAAAAAAAGCTATATTTTAAAAACAGAGTATAAATTAAGAGCTAAGGTAAAATGACTTCTTAATTAACTCAGAACAAACATTTACCTACTGCTCACTAGGGCAAAAGTGCACTCCAATTAAGAGCAGCCTTTAAACAGATTATGAAATGTTTTATTCAAAGAAATAGTGTGTTTTATCTTTTCAGAGCCTCATTTTTTCCCCAAAAGGAAAGTGAATTGACAGAAATGAGTACAAAAGAAAGTTTGTTTTCATTTTTAGAGGGCATGTCATTCATATTATTGGCTTAGAATAAGCTAGCACGTTTAAATGATAAGAAAGGGGATGCTGCTTACAAAGAGATTGCCTCTACTTACATGTGGTCTCAGTTGAAACACAAATATGTTCTGGGCATCACAGTGCCAAGATGCTATTAACAATTTAGAAAGTGTTCAGAAGAGTTTCAATGATTGCCAGAATTATGTTTGCAATAATTGGATATATAGTGACTACAATGTGGTCCTTAGAATAGGCCCTAGAATGGTTTTGTTTTCCTTCTCCTGGACAGAGAAAGAAACTCTATCTGTGAAGGACATCTGATTTTTCACACTTTGTTCCAGCCACTGCATACATTTCTACACCATTTTCTTCAACACCACCAGATCCATCTTGATTCAGATTCTGGGCTGCCACAATGAGGATGGCATCAAAGTTGATGTTCCACGTGTGACAGGATGAGAACCAGGGAGAGATTTGGATACAACGCAAATGACCTAATCAGACAGAAGTTAATTGAAAGGCGTCTGAGGTTAAAAAATGGCCCAGAAAAAGTGTGTGTCGACCCAGTTTCTGGAAATATGGTAGAGCCTTTGCCTTCAGTTCAATCATTGATCACAGCAAGATGTTCTACCATCTCTATGTTTTGTGAAAAGAAAATTGGATAAAGCATACTAGCAGGGTCTCAGAATGAAACAGGTGTTGATAGAAGAAATAAATTGCTATATCTGCCAAGATAGGGAGATAAGAATGTGTCGGATGGCCAACTATGTATATAGTATTGCAGAAGAAGTGGATGTGTAGGTGAATTTAATCCATTTTAATTATCTGGCATTAATAAAATGATAGTGGCTTGCCAGAAATTAAGTCAAGTGCCAAATGAGAATCATTGTTTTTAGCTCCTGTTTTTAAAATATTTTTCTCTTCCTGGAAAAAGTACAGGAGTCCAAGGTTAGTGCAATAATTGGGTACCAGTTTTGCTTTGTCCTAATGACTATCTGGAATAAACAATGGTAGAAACATCAGAGGAAGGCATGATGGGGATTGTCACTGACATGCACAAACCTGGAGAAGAAGCAATAAAGTTCTAGACTGGCAGATAAGTGAATTGTCCCTAATTTCTGGAAAGAACCTGAGAAAGCATTCTTCCTGAAATCCTCAGCATATCAAAGAGTGATACTTATTACATTTATTTATTGTGCAGGAAAACCAAATTGCCACCACTTTCTTTGTTATCTATTGAGCTCCTTGATTTGCTTGACTATAATATTTTTAGTTTTTTATTTAAAAATGAGAAGAGCAAAGAATAACTGCTAAATAGCAAGCTCTTATGGATTATCAGTCATGAAAAGGTGAATATATTGTATGTATATGTACATATATAAATTTATTTTACCCAAAGTAGATGATTGGAACATTCCATTACTTTATTTTAAAGATAGCAAATAGTCTGTATTAAGGTAAAATCTGAAAATTATATACATGCACACAAAGTGAAAAATGTATTTAAAAAGAGCCTTATAAAATCTTACAAAGACTCAAAATTTTATAAAGCAGAGACAAGGAACATTAAAAGGCAAGCAGGAAATAAGATCCTAGGCATTTTTCAAGCATAAATAATAGGATTGGCTAAGACTGTCATACAGTACAAAAGCAATGATTGCATAAAATATGCAATCATTTCAATCGAATCAAAAGAAACAGACATGGGATGGCTGCTTTCCTAGTAAATTATAAGTAAATCCTGCCCATCTCCCAACTAGGAGAGGGATAGGGAGAAGGAGAGGGATAGGAGAAGAGAGAGAAAGAGAGAGAGAGAAAGAGGGAGGGAGAGAGAGAGAAAAAAAACAATTTCTTGGAATCGGCTCCTGGGCAATTGTATGTGATCAGTAACAGTATGGAAGTGGTTTGCCATTAACTTTTTCTGAAATGTTGACTTCTATTTTCCCAAACTCGGTGCCCGATATAAATTAAAATAACCCAAAAGAGGAAAAATAAACAATATGTAATACACAGTTGTTAATTGTGTGGAGAAAATCCTTGATACTTAATAGCTACTTCAATGAAAGGTACTCCAAGAAGAAATCTCCTTGGTTCATTCCCCAGCTGGGACACAGTCACAGAGAAGAAATAGATTCAGAAGCAAGTTGCCAGAAAGAGGAATCCTTTAATTCAGGAAGACAAGAAGAAGTAGTGACACAGTTCAAGTGTTCCTGGCTTGCAAGCAGTTTGGGATTGTGTTTCTGTGGTTTTTTATACCCATTTTCCCTTTGAAGGTTCTGTAGTTTGATGGGTTTTGGTGTGCCTCTAGTTGAAGTGATTGCCTGGAGTTTTTTTTGTCTTCCTGCCTTTATGGGTTAATCCTGGTTGCAGGACCTTTGTCTTTCCTATACTGGGGGTTAAACCTGTCAGGGGCAGGAAAAGGGAGTTCTGGTTTTGCCTTGGTGAATTATTTTTAGCCTGGTCCCGCTTATCTTTATTGCTCTACTTAAGTGTTTCTGTGGTCAGCTTTATTACTTTTGTAACAGTCGTTAATGACTTTTGGCTGCTCTGAGTTTTCCTTTCAGCTGGTGCTTTTGCTTTGGGATTTGAATTTCTTAAAGGAGGAAGGGCTGTTTTAAGTCTTTTGGCACTGCTTTAATGGTTCCCGGCACTGTCCTTTTGGGGTGTACTTCCCACAGTTCTTTGCATACTATAAAATCACTACACAGTTCCTTGGTAAGAAGATTAATGTCACCAGAATGAGCTCTGAAAAAGTAATGTAGTGCTCCTTGTCACAACTATATATTCCCACAAAGAGATTCTGTAAAGCAAACTCTCCACTTCCTTGGTCTCAATAAAAATGAAGAGTTCAAGAGTTTTATTTTTCCCTGAATGGTCTACCTACAGGGCTTCTGAAACACCATTCTTGGGTAGTAATTGATGGAAATAGTGCTGAAATTACACCCAGCCCAAGTTCTAATTAAGGCGGTCCTTCCTTTTTAATCCCTGCTGAGACCTCTTCCAAGGGTCTCCTTCATCCCCTTCCAACTTGAAAGGAAGACATTGAATCTTTTGTGTTTCCTGAAGTCCAGAATGGGAGGAGATCCACTGGTGTCAATAGGGATGTTTTGAAGTAAGTGGGTGATGAATTGCAGCCAACATTTAGGTTAATTAGGCACTTTCCTCATATCAAGGGTAAGACAGAAATGATTTAATTGCTCTTTAATTATGGTAAATACTCATAATTACTTGTTTTACACAGTGGAAAAAACATGCGGAGAAGGGCAATTAGACACGAAAGCATAATGTGAACATATGAGCTCTATAGAAGCTAATTTTCTTTCTCTTCTGTACCAGGCCTGTCAAACTGATGGCCCGTGGGCCAGATGCATCATGTGCAGGCCACGCCCACCTGGCTCCACAAAGGCAAATTGTTGAAATACCTCATGATACGTCATGTGACATGATTGAGTTTAACACCTTGTTCTATACCATGAAAGAGATTCTACAAGAAGAGGGTTCTGACTCAGAGAAAGGAAGTGCTACTACTATCGTTTACAGATAGTCCCTGAGTTACGACCACAACTGAACCAAAAATTTGTGTTGCTAAGTGAAACATTTGTTAAGGGAGTTTGCCCCATTTTACAACTTTTTCTTGCCATGGTTGTTAAGTGAATTATTGTATTTGTTAAGTTAGTAACATGGTTGTTAAGTGAATCTGGCTACCCCATTGACTTTGCTTGTTGGAAGGTCACAAAAAGTGATCACATGACTCTAGGACATTGCAACTGTCATAAATATGAATTAGTTGCCAAGCACCTGAATTTTGATCACGTGACCATGGGAATGCTGCAATGGCTGTAAGGGTGAAAAATGGTCATAAGTCACTTTTTTCAGTGCCGTTGTAACTAAATGAACTAAATGAACTGTTGTAAGTCGAGGACTAGCTGTATGTGATGTAGATGTATGTCTTTTTATGTCTAGACTACTTTTTCTGCTTTCTGTGTTTTCAAGCAGACTTCTAAAACAAATCAAACTAAAAGGAAACCTCTCTTAACCAGACCCTACTTTTTATTTTTCTCAGAGATTTTCTTAGAGAGCCTAGGTGGCGCAGTGGTTAGAGTGTTGAACTGCAGGCCACTTCTGCTGATTCAATCTAGCGGTTCAAAT